>QEOT01009682.1:110767-214357 GCA_003123785.1 Pterocarya stenoptera | reverse complement strand
GTTTTTTTTTTTTTTTTTTTTTTTTTGTGTAGATTCTGATTCTATTTATGTCCGATTCGGTTTGATAATCCAATCCGACAAGAATTCATTGCAAATTTTTTGTAGATTTTCAATGAGATTTAGGTCATGGAGTGTGGGCTTGGGTTGTGCGGCCGCTGTACTATATATTTGAAATAAGATTTTCTACAGTTCCGTGAATGTTAGCATGTTGATGAATCACTTAAGACTCAATTTGGATTGAGAAACACTCTTAATCCATTTCATCTCATCGTTACAAATTTTATAAATTCTCATATAAAAGACAATAAACAGTTCAATTTTTTAAAATTTTAAAATAATAACAATATTAAAAAATAATATTTTAAAAATATTTTATTCAACTTTTAACTTTCATCTTAACTCATCTCATTTCAACTTACTATCCAAACCTAACTATCTTGTATCGTGTCCGATTGATTCCATTTTTACTTTCCTTTTTCTCTTATCCTTTCTAACAATAAGCATCTAGGCTTTATTTTATTTTGTTTTACTGTTTTCATTATATGTGTACATATATATATATAAGTTATCAAATGCATACAAGATTAATCTTCTATTATATGAAGTTAACAGAAGCAAAATACTAATGATAATAAAAATGAGACCTATTTTAATTATACTTGATGATACAAAGTCCTTGCAATCTTTTGCCCTTTTGGCCGTTTGTTGTTATGGTGCTTGTCCTTTTCAACAACTTGCTTTTCCCTGTTAAGTATTTATCTTGCTCATAGCTACCTATCCCACAAACAGACAAAAAATAATGCCTCAATGATTTTTACTTAATGGTATCTTTCATTTCCTTCCTTCTTATTTTTTCACATTATATAAAATCATATTCTTTTCATGTTTTTATATTCTCATGGGTGAACTTTTTCTTAAATTGGCATATATTATTAATTTTGAAAAAAAAAGTTGGCATATATATATTTTGAGTCGTACTACATAGAATCTCCACACTCTGCACATTACTTAAAAACATATGATTTTATTTTTTTATCTTTAAATTTCATAAAGATAAAAATTTCATATTTCATGAAATATGAGGATAAAATGATAAAATTACATGTTTTTAAATAGTATAAGGAGTGTGAGACTTATGTTTAGAATTTTTCATAGATTTTATTATCCATAATCATACCCATTAGTAAAATACATTTTAAATAATTCTATTGGTCAATTATTTAATTGAAAACTATAAAACTTAAAATTGAACATTCTCTATTAAATTACAAAGAGAGAAGAAACAAAAAGAGTAATGCTACAAATTGGAAACTATAATCAAATTTTTTACTGCCTAGTGAACAAAATCCAATATAAAAATAATAAATAATAAATGACAAAAATAAAAATAATAAATTAATGGTGGGGGGGCCCACGTCGAAACTAGGGTTCCATTTTTTTGTTATTTGCATTTGGCACAGTGTGAATATCAATGTAGCACATACAATTATACAAACAAACGCATGAATACTCCTGCTTCGGGGCTCTGTGTGCGCGCGCTGGTTGACACTTACCCCCCTAGTAGATCTGAAATCTACCACTCTCACATTCTTCGGATAGAAAAGAGAGATTACGGAGAGAGAAACCGAGGGATAGTAGAACTTCTGTGATAAGAGAGGGAGAGGGAGAGAGAGTCTGTGCTTGTGGTGTTGGTGGTAAATACTGTCTTTCAAAACCCCACTATTTCCCAACGAAAGTGAAGAAAAGAGGGTGAAACCTCGACCCTCACCATTTTTTCCTCATTATTTCTTGCTTGGAAGTGAATACCCCGGAAGCCATGGATCCTCTTGAAGCCACTAACGTAGTGCTCTCGAAGATAAAAATGTTGGAGCCAGAGAACGCTTCTAAAATCTTGGGGTACCTTCTCATACAGGACCTTGGGGAGAACGACTTGATACGCTTGGCCCTTGGGTCTGAGTCCTATCTCCAGGCTCTCATTCTCAAAGCCAAAACCCACCTGGGTCTTCCCTCAAACCTCAATTCCACACCCTCTACACCTTCCTCTCCTTCGCCTCTCAACCCCATCGCCAGACCAGCCAACGCCAACCCATTTTCGCACTCCTCTCCCAGACTCCCGAACGGATTTGACTTTCTTAAGAACCCATCTTCTCCTTCCTCAAACTCTTGGCTACTTTCTGGGCTCCCAAGCAACCCCATTAGCCCAAAGTCAAGTCCTTTGCTCTCCTACGATAATATCCGCGCCGGCTCGCTTCCTTTACGTTCATTCTCGTATAATAAGAATGGGTTTGAGAGTGGTAGTGGCACTAACACTGACCTCATGGACGAGCAACAACTCAGCGACTGCCTCTCCTTTCTCAACGACTCATCGTCTTCATCCAAGACCGAAGATTTGCTCGATCGAAGACTCGAATTGGGTCATGGAGTTCACAATTGGGAACAGTCTGGAAACAATGGGGAAGCTCATCTCCACAGAAGGAGCTATTCTGCGAGCGAAGTGTGTTTCGAGTCAGAAGAACCCGGTTTGGGAACTGGGTACAAGCCCTGCCTTTATTTTGCCAGAGGGTTTTGCAAGAATGGCAGCAATTGCAAGTTTGTGCACGGCGGGTTTGCTGATTCGGTGGATGGGCCTCCTGGTCACATTGTGGGTTCCCCGAGTAAGTTTGAGGAGTTGGAACTGCACGAGGAGATGATGAGATTGAAGGCTGCGCAGCAGCAAAGGTTGGCTGCACAGCAGTTTTTGGCTGGAGTGTCATCTCCACAGTCAGCGTACAACAAGTACATGAATTTTCTCTTGCAGCAGCAGAATGAACCCCAGAGGTACACTGGAGATGACCCATTTTTCTTTGAACCTTCTCTCCGTGTTTGTAACATGTGAATATTATTGATTTCGAGTTCATTCTGGTTTTGAATCACCCATTTTGGTTTTCAACTTTGTCTGTGTTTGACTAAACGGGTTATTGACCTTTAGTTTGTTTTGGCTTTGGGTTGGTTCTTGATGTATTCTTGGGGCTGCGTTGGTGATGCATTGTAGAGCGGCGGCAACATTCTTGATGGGAGAAGATTTTTACAAGTTTGGCCGCTGCCGGCCAGAGAGGAATGACTTCTTGGCAATGGCATCTTTAGAAAAGGTGAATGCGGCTTCGAGGCAGATCTACTTGACCTTTCCCGCTGACAGCTCTTTTAAAGACGAAGATGTTTCCGACTACTTCAGGTAACAGGCCGACCTTTCGCTTTTCAATTACACTATTGTCATAAGAACTAAATTGCTTCATCTCTGAGAGGTCTATGCATTCTTTGGTGGGATGTAAGGTATTTTCATTGATTTCCGGGTCTTTGAACTATCTTGAACATCTTGGCCACAGTATATGCTTGACACACTATTTCCTAGTTTATGCTACCTTGTCATAATCCATATCCACATGTTGGCATCCTGGGCATGAGGTCGACCTTTTCGCTACAGGAGAGGTAATGCCCATGCTCTTTGCTGGAACTTTGCTGACAACTTTCTCTCCTTAGATGTTGTCTCCTTAGATGTGGTAAAAACTTATCTCGAAGTCTTGAAGTTTTCGTCTCATCTGATAAATTCACTTTCATGATGGAATTATGACGATGTGACTTGCGCCTCTTTAGATTAGATGACCTGCTTTGCGGCATCATTTTGGTTTTTTCTTATAATTTTTAGGTATGATTTCATAGCTCTCGGTAACAGATATTAAACTTTTGAATCCCACTCAAAATTTAGTTTGAACATTGCAATCTCATGGTGTTCTTGCTCTTGGTCATATTTTATTTGAATATTCGACAGTGTATCCATGTCTGATTTGTGTGTAGGGCTCATTTTTTCAGTCTTAGATTTCTGCACAGTAATTGTTGGTCTTCGTATTACTCCTTTACCTCTTCTTGTCTGTTCCACAAGGTCCTGGAAAAATTTGTGTGTCTTGGGTAACCATTGTGCAACATCCTTAGACTTCTGATTTTTTAAGATCCATTCAATTGGTGAAGAGAGATAAAATGAATGTGGAGGGCAGGAAGGAGGGAGGCCTATAGTATTTTGCCCAGAATGATTCAAGACTTGATACATTTAATCTAATATTATGACTGTTATCTAGAATTTTGCATATCTTATATGTGAAATGTTCCCTTAAATTTGTATGTTTAAGATCTGTGATGCTCTATTGGATTCGCTCAAACGGCATTGACAGAAAGAAATAATTAGATGGAGCAGAGTGGATAGTTTCTAGAAAGTTGCATTGGATATCATAATTTTTGCCCGGAGATTGGTCACCTGGTTTTAGTTGACTCTGTCAATCATGTGAAATTCCTTGAAGAATCTACTGCAAATTTACCTATCAAAAGAAGCTACTGAAAATATCAGCTGTATATTGTTATGTGAAATTGAAACTCAGTTAAACTTGTTTTCAGACAATAGATGGTCAGTGAAGATGGGGAAATACATCTTTTGAAGGAGAGGGAGTCATGGTTGTGATGCTGGGTTGTTGACATGTTTGCCTCTTAATGGTGGGCTTGTGATTGAGTGGAAGTACTTCTTTAGATGACTGTACAAGTTGGACTGCCCTTTCTGGTTGGTGTCCTCTATATTTATGCTGCTCCTGAAGAATGATAAGAATGAATACACTGAAGAATACTTTTCAGCATTGTCATGAAGGAGACTCATTCTTGAGTGGCATAAAGCATGATTTTGAGTGTGGCTGACAAAACATGTTTTGCGTATCAAGTTATAAAGTTATATATATGACTGTGATTATCTCAATCTATGCATGTTTGCATCTATTTACATTCTATAGAAGTAGAATGGAGGAATTTAATTACAATATTTCCTCCTTTTCTCTCTGAAGCAAATTTGGACCAGTCCAAGATGTGAGGATTCCGTACCAGCAGAAGCGAATGTTTGGATTTGTTACATTTGTCCACCCAGAAACTGTGAAGCTCATTTTGGCCAAAGGGAATCCCCATTTTATATGTGATTCACGTGTGCTTGTCAAGCCCTACAAGGAGAAAGGAAAAATTCCAGATAAGTATGGGAATCTTTACTCTTGTACCATCTAAATTTGTCTTTTCCACTCCCTGTTTTGACGTTTTAGGGTTGATGGATTGCAGAAGGCAACAACATCAGCAACAACAACAACTAGAGAGGGGAGAATTTCCACCTTGTTTGAGCCCTTCCGGGCTTGACTCTAGAGAATCCTATGACCCCCTGGGTAAGCCCATATGTCCTTTTCAATTGCCCTCTTCTTTCATTTTGGCGAAAATATTCGAATGGAATTAAAAGACTTAAGTGGATTGTTTTCTGTTTGTTATGCATTCTGAAGTTTTTATCATGTGTCAATTTTGGCATGACAATTATCTCACCAAATCTCAAATCCCCTACAGGAGCACGGATGTTTTGTAACACACAAGAAATGTTATTAAGGAGAAAATTAGAGGAGCAGGCTGAAGTGAAGCAAGCCATTGAACTCCAGGGAAGAAGACTGATAAATTTGCAGCTTCCAAACTTGGATGAGCGTATAAACCATCACCAGCGTAGTCTGTCTGTTGGTTCTCCCGTTCTCTTAAATCCTCAGCTTCATGCTAACATCAATCGAAGTGTTATCCTCCCATCTAAGAACATCAATCAAGAAATTGCAGAAGGTCAGCCATATGATGGTAACTGTCAGATTTGGTTTATATCTCTGGAAGACTTAGAAGTGTGGTATTGATTAATGTGTGCTTTGTTGGTTCAGGTCACGGGGACAATCTTGCCGCAGCTGCTGAGAATCTGCTACAGCAGGAAGCGAATCTAGCTTGTATTCATGACAATGGTAGTGCCAACAGCATTGAGAGCTTCCATGCTGAGGAGTTTGATCTCCATAAAAGGTATGGAGCTTTCTAGCCATAAAAAGAGAAAGGACAGCCATGATAGCAAACATGGCTTTTATACTCTGCCCTACTCTCACTCTCTCTCTCTCTCTCTGTGATTTCAAATTCTTCCCAAACTCTGATGTTACTTGCTCTTGCTTATTTCCCTTTACCACGGCCATGAGAGCAGTGTAGAGCAGGTCCTTCCTGATAGCCTTTTGCCTTCTCCTACCAAATCAGCAGGGGACAAAATCTCTGACTTCTCTGCTGCTGTATTGGAGGTTAATGAGAGATCTGCATTCCCAACTACTCAATCTTCTTCTGAAAACAACTTATCAGCCGGCAATTCTGCTAGTGACAAAGCTTCGCAATAGTTTCTACATGTCAAGGTGCTTCTCACAAAGACTTCTCTCTTGCACTACCCATAAGAGCGTGGGAGTAGCTGATTCAAGTTAATATATATTTTTATTCCTTATAGTTTTCTATTGGCATGAAGCTTTTTGTGATGTAGGTTTTGTAATGAGCATGATCATGGAAGCAGGGATTGACTTCACTAGGGTAAGAGGTATTCTTTTGTTTATTTGAATTATAATAAAAATTAAATTTCACATTGCAGATTTCTAGTCAAATGGCAGTGATTTTGGCTATGAATGTTTTATCTTTTCAGAAAAAGTAGAGAAGCATATAAAAGGAAGGGAATCCTCTAAATGTATAGAAGATTATACCTACATCAAAGAGTAGATCCATAGAGAAGATATCAACGAGGTCATTACCATCATTGGCAATACATACTAACAGCAAATACATATTCCATAAGGACAGATGACTCTGAGTCGAATAGGGTGTTTCTCTTTTCTACTAACGTACCGTCCTGTGTGTTTCCGGACCACACAAGTTGGAGCAGACAGAATTGTTACTTATTTTTTATAATATAAGGATATCCAAAGCTATTTGCCCGAGCTATTTTCTTGAGCACGTGCATGTCGAGTACACATTTTTTCTTTTTTCCATCTTTTTTCTTGTTAGATACTTTAGTAGAATTAAAGTTTGTGCCAAGAGAATTGAACGTGTATGTACAGGTTGTTTTGTTAGCCACCACAAAAAGTTTAGAGGAAAATGAATTCTCTTGCTCTCCCCCCCTCCCCCCTCCCCCTCCCTCTTTCTCTGTTTGGGGGCAGCAAATCATCATACTAGATCGCATCAAATAAGGGTTAAAAGATGTGTTTTTAACTCTTGCGTACGAAGTTGAGAAATTCAGTTTTTTGTTATTGTTACCTGAATTTGTAGGTTCAATTTATAATTGATTTTTGGGTCTCAACACTTAATTCAATCCATGCTGTTAACGTTTACTGTAGGAACTCTTTGTCTTGTCTTGTTTTTAGGCCCACATGTTGTTGGGGAAGGGTCGCTCTTTGGCACATGGGTTCTGACACTATAATGGGTTTAAGGGTATCTTTCACTTTCAGCTTATTGAAATGTTTGTTCTTGTATTTTTGTTTTGTGGAGGCTACATCCCTTGTGTTCTGACAGATTTAACTTTTGCTCCTATATGGAGCCCAATTGCTGCTGGCTTGAACAGAAACTGTCTAAAATTGACCCTCCACCTGTGACATTGAGACACAACTAGGGTATCTTACCATTGGAGGTGAGATAACCTAGAACCTGGATCAAATTATTGGGAAAAAAAATTATATATACTATATTTTCATCTTACTTTTGAGAATTACTACAGACATAAAGAGATTACACAAAAATAAACTTACAAACTGATGTGGCTTTATGTGATGCGTTTGATCTACTTTACATAAAAAATAACTTTACAATTTAACGTACTGCATCAAGCTATGTCAGTTTGTGGATGTCCTTTTGTGTAATTCATTTGTGACTAAAGTATTTCTCCTTCTCTTACTTTTACCTCATTTGTACTAATATGATACTACCCGAACTTGTTTTTCTCACTCCAAATAATAGTTCATGGACAATATTAATTCAATAGTTCATGAGATGATAATAAAATAGAGTGTGGTATATAGCATAACTTTCAAAATAAAGTGTTGCCATTGTACCAGCTACGAAATTTCTTCTTCATGAATATCAGGATTGTTTGATCAGGTTTCAATTGTTTTCTATTATAAGCTTAAACTAATGTTTGGGGTTGGAGTGACATTTGGCAACATGTTTGAAGGAGGAAGACCAGAGTTGAATGGTTGATAACTGTATATAAATTGATGTCTTAATCTTTGGCTTCTACTACAAACGTTGACCCCATGTGTGCTGTGGGGTCTGCGTCAATTGGGATTGGCTGGCCTAGGGGGTTTGGTACATTGGTAGTTGTTCTGGTTTGGATGCTAACTGGATTAGCAATGTATGGACAATCTGATGTGGATATGAGTTTTGTTTTGCGTTTGTTTTGGGTAAATTACATTCGACCACCTTAATGGTGACCCTGTTAGCAACATATGAACTATATATTAGAATGCTCCTGATATCATAAACAAAATAAAGATTTGGGGTATTTTGATCATTCCATTTGTTTTCTAGTCCACAGTGCCTTGGTGAGTGGTATTTCAAGAGAGTTATTCTGTTTTCAAGTTGGTGTGTATATCCACAGCTTAAATCGTAAGATTCAAATTTTAAAATTTATCATCCAAATCAAATTATCATATAAGCACTTTACTAAGTGTGCTCTGCATATCAGTTTGAGAATAAAATTTTTCATTTTAAGATGGGTATTTTGTAGGGACAGTCTTTTATTATTATTATTATTATTGGGAAAGTGGGGGTGGAGGGAGGTGGAGTCGTGGAGGAAAAATTCTACTCATCATCTCTACACCACAAACTATACAAGCTTTATTTATTTTAAAAAAAAAAATCATGTGGTGAAGAGATGGTGAGTAGAAGGGCTCATTTTTATGGTATCATAAATATCTTAGTAACAGAAATTATTTAAGCAGCCTAGTTTAAACAATAAAATCTTACAAAGGTTAGATTTTCCTCCTTTTTAAAAAAATAATTTTGGAGATTAATTTTGTAATTCTTTTAATTGATTGTCAATTTGGAGTGGTTTTTTAGATTTATGGATGCCAAAGAAGGTTATTTATTTATTTATTTTTAATCTTTTGAAAACTAATATTTATTTATATTTTTGGTTCAAACTATTTCTTTATTTGTCTTTCCTAGATGGAAAAAAATAAAATAAAATAAGAGGAAGAAGAAGAAACCCAAAAGATGTTGCGTTCCTAGACGTGTAAAGTTATGTCGGACCTAACCTGAGTCCAATTCGGACTTTCACGATTTTGGGCTGGGGTTATTCAAGCTTAGGTTGGATTGGGTTGCATCTCAAAAATTGTAACCTGAATTCAATTAAAAGCATAGAGAGGTCTTCTTCAAACCCAAATGAAGCTCCCAAAGACCATTATAGTTCTGTTATATATAGTTATTTTTATATATTTATTTTGCACTCTATTGATTGATGTGATTGGTCTAAAAGTTATTTTATATTAAAAAAATGACACAACCAATTACATTAATAGAATGCGTAAATGAGTACGTAAAAACGACTGCACATAGAGTTTTTGATTATAAAAAGGGGGAAAGAGGGGAGGATTTGAAGAGCTTCAAAACAATAGGCTTTGGGAGGAAAGAGAGCTGTTAATATATTTAACTCAAAATCATGAATGCTGAAATGGGAAAAAGTGGCATGTTAACCCATTTTCAGCTGATTTCCCAATTCCACGAAGTGGGTCAGTCTAAACTGCATTTACAAGACAGGCGCAAAAGTGGGTCTTCGATAGTTCATGGTATGGTCCGCTGCAATGATCCTCATTCAGAGTTGCTCCTGTATTTTGCCAAGGCTCTTTGCCTGAAAGTAATCCATTGCTTTGGGTCTTTGCCAATCATTTTTTATTCTGTTTTGTGTTTTATATGAAAAATCCATTCTCAATAGCCCTTTTAAGTCCACAAATTGGTGGTTCCATAGTCCCAGAAATGGCCTTGCTTTTTCCCCAAATGAAAAAAAGTAGTAATGACCCAAGGTTGAATCAGACATATGCAAGCATGTCTGTCGAAAAACATGGTGCATGCAGCAGATATATTCTGATTGCCCGACTGAAGAATGGAGATAAAAGAAGGGAGGTCGAGTGAGTGAAAGAGAAAGAGATTCCCCCATCAATTGTTAGCAAATCCATGCACCAAAATTTACAGAGGAGATCGCTTTTCCACCAGAGAAAGATACCCTGCATCATCATCGTCATCATGGCTTTTGTCTTGGCTTGCTTAGCTACAAGGTACGTTTTGTAGTATTGCCACCGGGCTATCTTTCAGCTCATTTCGTGTATAAATCCTTCAACTTTTATGGTCATGACTCATGACCATACTTCACAGCTCACATTGAAGGTGCCACCACACACACACACACGCATAGAGAGAGAGAGAGAGAGAGAGAGAGAGAGAGAGAGAGAGAGATGGAAGAGGGTGCTGTGCCTGGAGGGGAGAGTAACAAGGTAAGGTCTGCAAATTATCTTAGTTGTGTTGATGATTGGATTTTTTAAACTTCAATTGATTTCAGAAATGCCTTTATCTCTGTTTTCTTTTCTCAATCCTATGCCTTCTCGTCTGTCTTTTTTTCCTCTCTATGTTAATTGCTATGTTTTAATGGTATCATGAGTTGTCTAAACGGAGGTCCCTAGGTAGGTTGACATGCCAAACACATGTGACCATCGGAAATAGCCAGCTTGGTTTGGATTTAGAAATGAGATTAGACATTTTTAAAAGAAAGATAAAAGTTGAATAAATTTTATTATAATATTATTTTTTATATTATTATTATTATGAAATTTAAAAAAGTTGAATTGTTTATTATATTTTGTGTGAAAATTTAAAAAAATTATAATGATGATATGAGATTAAACACTTTCTAAATCTAAACGGGGTGATATCATCCATTGTGCTTCTAATTGAACTTTTTTTTTTTTTTTTTTTAAATCTTATCGTCAGAAACTAAAACTCATGCAAGGTGATGGTTCAAGTAGTTCTTCAGGTACTCTTTTCATCTTTCTTCCCATTCCATTTTAATTTTTAACCCTATTTGTTTTATGAGAAGAAAAGAGAAAAAGGCACACACATATACTTAAGGGTGCTATTTACCATGTACTGGCAAGGAGCACCCTCGCGGGCCTCCCCCGCCTAGGCGGGGTGACCCATTTCCACATAAAGAACCCCATTCAATCAAGGTCGTGCACGCCCAACTCAGGTCATGGGTTTGGGTGTGATGTGAAGAAAAGGAGGAGGAGAGCAAGAGATGAGAAGGAGAAGGAGAAGGAGAAGGGAAGGGCAGTTGGCGGCTAAGGAAGATATTGAGGGATAGAAAGAATAAGCGTTTTATTTTTAAGTATATATAGCCAAGTGAGTGGGTAGACTAATTAGGCTTTAATTTATTAAGTATTCACCCACATGTCGGTTTGTATGCAAAGGAGTATACAAAAGTGATTGCACATAGAATTTTTGTTTTATAATACATGGATGTTACTGCTTTTAATTCTTTTGTCTTGAATTATATGAATTAAGTGATCTCTCCAAATAAAAAAATATGGACTACTGGCAAACCTTTTTGCCTGTGACATTTTTAACATCCAACATGTAGAAATTTATGAGTATATTAGCAGGGAAGGCATCGGAGTTGGAGGCCCTAAGGAAAGAGCTTGAGCAGAAAAACTTTAAGATTCAAGAGCTAAAAAGACAAATTGAAGCAACTAAGCATCGTCTGGAAGGAAAGAAAAAAGTTCCAGAAGAGCAAATGGAAGTGCTGAAGAGCTTGATCAAGAAATACAACAGCATAAGAGAAGAACATGAAGCACTGTTGGCCGACAAGTCTAGGAAGATATATTATAAGTAAACAAAGGCAGCAAGCATGCATCTTAATTAGTTTCAAATTAAAAGATCGATGCTGATCATCCAGTGATTTTCATAAACTTGGTTGCAAAAATTAATGGATGTTATTGGAGGAAATATCAATCTATGATGCTAATCCCCGCATGTGTCTCTTTGGGTGCTAAAGGGTTTCATAGAAGTAAGTTCACAAATTATTGTGATTTATAGTGATATGTTAGACAATAAAATAACTTTTATTATATAATAGATTTAACGTATTACATAAAACCATGTCAGTTTGGAAATTTATTTTTGTGAAATTTTTTTACGACTGTAGCACTTCTCAAATTCTAAATACATGATGTCAATTGTTAGGTTTGATGTGAAATTCGGATAGATGTTAGGAAAAAACTACTTTGCCTCCCTAAGTATACCGCTCTACTTGACCACTTGAGGAATTTTTTTTTTTACTTAATGATTAAGGAAATGATTTTAAGTGTACTGATATATATATTTTTTAAAATATTTAAATATATGAAAAAAATGTGAATAGAAAAAAGAAAAAAAAAAAACTCAAAAGTAACATGCGGTAAAGTAGAGTGGGCTGCCTAGATGTTATAGGAGCAAATTAATTAACCCAACAAATTAACAAGGTAGATTAATATCTTTTTGATCCGTCTGTTTTTTATTTTTATTTTTGTCAAGATACAGCACAAAGATATGAATTCGTGGGCATGTTGTAGATAACTTATTTATTCATTAAAAGAGTAATAGTGGAACGGAACATTTAGATTATTGAATACATAGCATCAAGACACTGTTATTTATAGCAATATATATATATATATTAATATATATATATATTAATATATATTGGCATCGCCAAAACTGTTCTGATTAACCGAAACTGATTTGGTACTTGGGTTGTTGGCTCGGGGTGAAGAGACCAAAATGTCTCTCAATTTCTGCAGGACCCTTCTGGTTTTCATCAAACATGGCAAACAAATAAGTTTCTATTGCTTGTCCAGGTCTCTTTGGAGTCCCAGTACTACCCTTCACATGATTAATCAAATTCTGGTAGAAAGTGCCTGCATTTTCTATGCTTGCTGCATCACCCCCTTCTGATGGCCAACCGCTCTCTGATACAACGATTTGCAGATTAGGTGCAGCAGCTTTCTCAAGAGCAGAGTACTGAGCATCTAACAATGCATCAAAAAGGTTCTGGTACCCACGATTACCTTCTGGGTCTGTGACCACAACCCCTGGAGAAGTAAACAAGGCATATGGAAGGGAAATTTCATGAGGGGGCTGGGTATAGGCAAAGTAGGGATACACATTAACTAGAAGTGGTGCTCCATTGCTCACGAGGAAATCGATGATTGGCTTTATAAATGAACTTGCAGCTCCAGTGAAGGAGCCTTTTGATGGAGGGAATGAATTTTCCACCAAAGTTGTGTCAATGGATGTTGACACCTTGATTTGGTCCTGTAAATTTGCAGCTGCAATTGCATTGCGTATGTTTTGCATGGCAGGTAAAACAAATTGGGCTTCAGCACCACTTGGATTTACTTCGTTCCCGACAGCAATGTATCGGAATTTGACATCCGGCCAGAAGTTTCTTACGTTGTTTTGGACCCAGTTTGTTGCTGCCGCAGCATCAGTGAGGACTTGAAGGTTAGTGTTGAGGATGCCGATGATTAGCTCAATGTTTGATCCTCTAAGGGCGTTCAGAGTTGGTTGATTTGGTTCATAAATCCGCATCCTTCCAATGCCATTGCTTTTGTATAGATTTATAACATCTGCTTCAGATGGGAGATTGTCGCCATTTCTTCCATAGCATACACCGACAGATTGTGCGCCTGCATATCATCAAAATTGGGCCAAAATATGATGAGTTTTTAGCTTAATTAGGTATTGGCAAGTTAAAATGTTCCTAAACAATGATTTTAGGAACAAAGTAATAAAATGTTAAGTAACCATTTTGGTCTAAAGTACTTGCAGAAGATGATTCTATGAACAATACTGATTCCATCACTCGGAAACAGTTGCAGAATGCCAAACCCCGTTGCTACCACGCACAACTACTCAAGAAAAGAGAAAAAATGACAATAAATTCTTAGTTCAAACAGGCCTTTTTGGATCAAAATAGTCATATGAGGACTGATAAAAGGTGAAGTCTGAGACAGACAGAGAAGCTAGAGCTTCTTGGATTCTCACATCTCAAACCAATTTAGAGCTCAACATCAAAAGATTAGGCAATGCAATATGCACACACAGAGAGAGAGAGAGAGAGAGAGAGAGCACCTGTTAGTTCTAGGCCGGATAAGAAAAAACCAAGTAGCAGCAATATGGGAGCCATAAAAGCTTTGCAGTCTTTTGCATCCAAGAAACCCATTTGGGTAATTAAGAAACGAGAAATTGAACCAAATCTATGGCTTAACACTGATATCCTTGCAATACCATCTCTCACATACGCCTTCATTTATATATAGGTTAGTGCCTTAGAATTGTTGGGTTTTAGACAATGTCCTATACCATTTTCCAATGACCTCTTCACCGTCAATCACTCCATTGACGTCAATGCATAATTGTGACAACTACCATCTCTTGCAGGAAAACCGAAAAAAAAAAAACAAAGAAAAGAAAAGAAACCCAGATCAGGATTCTTATCCACAGACGTACGTAGGACTCAAGTAAAAAGTCTTTATGTTACATTTATTTGTCTATCTACAGAAAGTCTTGGTCTTCAAAATGCATCCATTTTATGCAGCCTAACCTGTCCCAAATGGGGGACATGTAATGGCTGTGGGAATCTGAAGTTCTCAAGAAATGAATTCGAACCATTAATTTGAATGTTTAGAGACGGTCCAGAATTATGTATATATTCAATCAACAAGACTGCGTACTCAACCCGTTTCTCGCAGAAAAGTCAAGTTTCGATAAGTATTGACTTCTAGTTTCTACAAGGTCTTGCAGTAGGCCAGGTACAATTTTCAGGCGTCGGGGATGATGATTGAGCGCGCTAGCTGTTTGATTGTGAGGTATATACTCTTCATCGAACCCAAAAATAAGATCCAACTGGGAATTAAATAATCTGTCTGACTTGTAAACCTAGTATGTGTGTGTGTGTGTGTGTGTGTGGCTGTGTATAAGCCTGCAAAGATAGCATATATTCATGATCAAGAGCAGCGTCCACTAATTCAAAGCTTTTCAATTCTATACGTGTGCCTAACAATCCATTGAATGTGGTAGTACTAATAGACGAGAGGAAATTGGCCCAAACTTGCATCTCCTCGATTATTTTTTTCCTTTTTCTTTTACGTAGTCCTTGCTTGAGATTGGGATGGAAAATACTTTATCTTCAAAAAGATTTTATAAAATAATTTTATAAATTATTGTGACTTGATATAACAAACTAATTTATAAAATATTTTTTATTATAAAATAAATTTGACGTATGACGTTAAATCAAATCAGTTTATAAACTTTTTTTTTTTTTTTTTTGTCTATGTGACAGTTCTCAAATTTGAAGACCATTGGATATTCGGGTTTTGTTCAACTGCAATTTTTAAGACCATCATACACGTTTAATATCTTGGACCATGAAGAAAAGTTCCGTTATCAAGACGGAAAATCAAAGACTTGGACAAACAATGCACGTCTACTTCTTATCCACAACTTTTCAAATACTTGGACGGACCAAGCCAAAGATTTTTTCTTCTAGTCATCGTTTATATACTATTCGTTTAGTAAGAAAAAATATATATAATGTGTGGTGTGTGGTGATGAAGAATTCATCATTATTATAATATCTTAGAAACAATTAAACAAGATCAAAGAAAAACAATCACACATTACTATGAATTTCCAAATAATTATTTAACCAACAAAGTGATCTAAAAGGGAAATAATGTTAATTAAAATTCTAATTTGAAGAAAATTTGAAAAATCCAAAACCTGAATAATTTTAGGTTAAATTTTTTTGTTTTAGAAAAAAAAAAGAGAAATGATATTTGCAGTCATAGAGTGTGCGGGCTCCTTTTGAAAAAAATGAATAAATATGAGACACATAAAAAAATTAATTTTTTAATAGTGAACCTGACTCTTTTTATAAAGGAATGCACAATACTTAACACCTCATCACTGTATATAGTATTACTCAATTAGAAAAAATCTATCATTCTCACACCACACACTATATATAATTTTTTAATTTTTTTTCTCTTATCAAATGTGTAGTATATAGATGATGAATAAAATAATTCAATTAGTTTAAGAATAATAAAATTAATAAATTAATAAAATAAAAATAAATATAATGTGTGGAGATAAGCAGGAAAACTCAATTAATTAACTACGTTTGTTGAAGGCCGAAATTTTCTTGTGCCGCCCTCAATGAATATTCTATTGAAATTTGTAAGTTGGAAAGTCAAAAATTGATCAGAGCATAAATGCAGCATTAATGTAGCAAAAGTGATAGAAGTTTGTCTAATTAACCACGTTTGTCTAAATTTACGGTAATATTGTTGAATACTGCTAGCAATATTTGGAGCCATGGTTGTATTTAATCTGCCTTACTTAGTACCTGACCAAAATAATCTAGAATTTCAGCGCAATTAGTGCCAAAAATAGAGTTTGATCAGTGAAATACGCAAGCTAGCTTTCAGTAAGCGAAGGCACGTAATTAGTTTTTTGGTACAAGCATGCACGCAACTTTCCCAAGTCCATGTGTTTTAGGGAGATTATCACCATTTTTTTTCCTGATAATTCAGAACCAGAATCTACGTTACCATGGCATAAGTAGAATATTTAATTAAATAGGTATAGCTATGGATGATATCGGTCCCGTCCGGTCTAGTCTTAGGCGGTTTTGTAGACCAGACCGGACCTATTCAATCTAGAGATTTTCTACCCTGGATCGGATAGAGTATATATAGGACCGGTCCGGTCCATTTCGGTCCGGTTTGGTCTGGTCCAAAGTCAATCCATTCGGTCTGGACATACCCCAAATGGGTCATTCAGCCCATCTAAATCTAGTTTTTTTTTTTTTTGTTGCCCAATATCAATTATTTTCGACTAACTTCAAATTTTGTACATTTTTTTAGCTAAAAATATTTTTAAAAAAACTTGATGTTGGAAAATACAATGATAAAAAAAAACTAATCTATATAAAAAACTATAAAAACCAAAATAATAATAATAATAATAATAATACAAAAATTATTACAAATTACAAATTATAAACTGAAGTGAAAATTGAAAATGAGAAATTATAAGGAAAGGAGGGGTGTTTTAAATAATATTTGACAAATCTCAATGTCTGAAGAAACCATGGCTAACATCCAAAAGTTGTAAAATATAATAAACTAAAATATTAAGCAGTCCATTACTTTTTTATAATTGCTTCTGCTATGCAATCTCAGGATTTCAAAAGAGACCATTTTTGCACCAGTCCACACGCTCGTTAAGCTATAATACAACCTCTAAAGCATGGCACACCCAGAATCAAATAGAGGGTTAATTGCCAATCCAATTCCGTGCAGAATATCTCTCTCATAATCTTTCTTCAGTACCTCTCCTAATTTACATATCTGGGTAGAGTACGCTTGCAGCAAAATATGGCAGAATATTTACACCAACCTGCACCAAATGTAGTGTAAGTTTACAATAAACCATTTGATATGAGCATCCTTCCAAAGATGAATACAGGCTACACTGATTGTACATCACTCGAAAATCATGAGTTATCCTATTAGTGGACATCAGAAATGATCAAACCTATTATAAAATTCCTCAAAGCCCTCAACCGATAAATAAACTAGCAGACATCAAGAGTATAAACTAACCCTATTATAATGTCATTGGTGCACCATTGTTCCAGATAATATAACTTGCAGACTTGCTAGGAACAAGCCATCACCGAAGAAAAGAAGACCAAGAAAAGGGGAGAAAAGGACAAGAAAAAAGAAACGCAGCACACAAAAATTACAAAATCTGGAGCAAATGAAAGTTTCTTGTAATAATACATTGATATAAATTATTACTAATACTATTATTACTATATACTATATTAATAATTTAATAGTGATATTAATACTATATAATAATATATGGTCATAGTCTCATAGACTCAGACTCATAGTGATATTAATAATTAAATACTATATATAGACAGTACTGTAGACTTGTAGACTTATAGACTTATAGACTTATAGACTTATAGTGATTTAGTTATAATTTATAATTACAGTTATAGACTATAGTGATTTAGTTTAGTTATAATTATATTGATGATATTAATAATTATTTTATTACTAACTTAAAGTATGTTAATGTATAATGAGCCATTGAGCCATATATAACTTTTATATTATAATTTATACTATAACTCTTCATACTTAATGGTATTAGACTATTAGTAATACATTAAAGAATATATTAATACATTGATACTAAATAGTAAATATATATATTTATAGATTTATAGTGATTAGTTATTATGAATCATGATTAGTATAACTATATAATAGTATTAGTATAAAGTATTAGACTATTAGTAATCCACTTTAAGTCTATATATAAATTACTATAGTATTAGTTATACTAATACTCTAATACTATATCACTATATGATACTATTAACTATAGTGATATAGTAATTCTAATACTAATATTTATACTAATACTGATACTAATATAGACTATAGTTATAAGTTATAGTGACATAAAACTTATACGTATACTATATCACTATAACTTATACTAATATATTATATAGTTATACTAAATCATTATAACTTATACTAATATATAATATAGTTATAATAAATCACTATAATATAGTATAACTAATATAACTATTAGTATAACTATATAATACTATTAGTATAAAGTATTAGACTATTAGTAATATAGTATAGCTATATATTAGTAATATTTGTATAAGTATAACTATAATCTATACTTAATTATAATATAGTATAATTATATATTAGTTAGTGATAGGATTAGGTTAGAAAAGAATTATATAATTAATTATATATATAAATTATAAAAAAAATATTTTCTTTACATTCGGTCTGATCCGGTCCGAAAAACCCCTGGACTGTGGACAGGACCAAATGAACTTGGCCCTATAAAATTCAGACCGGACCGGACCGGGGTTGGTTTCAGTCCGGTCCGGACCGAATTGGCCAGTCTGGTCGGTTTTTCCAATCTGAACCGGTTGATGCTCACCCCTAGGTATAGCGTATCGACGTTACCATGATATAAGTAGAATATTTAATTAAATAAGTATAGCGTATCATCAAGGTTTGAAAGTGAAATATTTAATTAAATGGGATAAAGTGTATTGTCAGAGTTCGAGCTCAAGACCTCTGCTCTAATACCATGTGAAATCACCGCTTATTCTAAGAGCTTAAACTAATGAGAATAGATAGATTTAAGTATTTATATTATATTCTTAACACTCTCATCACATGTGGGTCAGGCTCCCCCTCAATGAGTTGACTCAAATTGTGAAATATTTAATTAAATGGGATAGAGTATAAAGTTAGGATTCGAACATACTAAAAACTCTGATACCATGTGAATTTATCACTTGTCCTAAAAGTTTAAATTGATGGAAAAATGTAGATTATTTAATTATTTGTATTATATTCTTTACAACGTTTACCTTAGTACTTAAACCAACTTTGGTTTTCATCATGAAGAAGATAAAAAGATAATTAATTACAAGTTTACAATAACACATTGATGATTATGATCAAGATCTCTAGCTGATCATTGGTGTTCATTTCGTATTGCTGGGACATGTTTGGTTTGTGGAATAGACACAAATTTTGTTTGGTGACAAAACATTAGTACTTTATAGTAATTGTAAAATTCTTAAAATAGTAAAACCCAAATTTATTGGAGTGGATGGGGGTACGGCGGATGAGGGGCCTGCATTGCTTAAGGGAAACTCTTGTATTGCCTTGATCACTTATATAAAGGTCACATTAGGTTACATTAACTTACACATAGTATGCACTAACAAATTTAAAAATTATTTTATTAGTTTTTAAATTGTTATATTTACAAATTTAAATTTAAAATTTAGATCCAAAAATATGTTTTTGGTTACTTTTGGACCCATGAATTGTTTCAAGGCCCAATGGGCCATGGGCACTATTGGAGTGGGCGGGGGATCCCGCCCCCGCATCTAGAGGTAGAGTGCAGGGAAGGGTCGACCCCATCCCCGCATGGGCAGGTAGAACCCCTAGAGTCCTAGTTGAGCAAATAAAAGAAATCTCAACTTCTTGGCTTTCTTTCTTGATTCCCACACTTTGCAAAATAGTTATCGGATTTTGTTTGCCAACGCAATTCAAGGGCCAATATATATGAGTCGGCAAGGTTATTTTTTGGGGTTTATGTAAATGTCAGTAACCAATGTTTTGCTCTTAGTGTTTTGGCGACTTTGATACTGGCACTTTCAAATGTTGGTAACAGAACGGTTTGTCTCCTGTAAACTTGCTTACCTGCTATCCACGGATTTCGAGTTATGTGATGGTTAACTATTGTTTTCACATTACTCATTGTGTAAGAAGTTAAAAGAAAATATATCTTATTTGCAACCTTAGGAATAGAGTGAAGTCCTGATCGCAAATCTATCTCTTCCAAGTCAAGGAGTGCAAGCAAATTATCTTTTATTTTATGATCTTTCTTGAATAATATGCCAACTATATTATCAATTACATTCATCTTTACATGCATTATATCAAAATTGTGTCATAACAAATTGTATGGTGTTGAAAGTTGAACAAGTTTAAGTCTAGAGTTCCAATCACCAAAAGACCAACTGGGAAATTGGATCAAAAATGTTTTAGTGCTATGTATGAATATGATGTCAAGTGATTGAATGTTGATGTATAAGTGGAGACCAAACATAAGAGAGGGCTACTATCAAGTCCGTGTCAATAGAGTAAACCACCATGAAGTCAGATTCGAAAGCTCTGTGAAATTTTATGATTCAAGAGATTTTGGTTCAATGGTTAATCTTTAAATAGGTTTAGAGGAAGAAGATGTGCTCAAATTACAAGATCTCACAGAAAGTGATATATTCACACACAAAAATAAATAAAAGAAATTACAAAGATTTTGTTTTGGCAACAGGATCATGGCAACAAGGTGAGCTTGGACCTAACAACAAGAGGCCCATGTGCTATGTAAAATTGGACCTAACAAGAGGCCCATATGATTCTTCAGATTTTATTAGGCCTAGTTTGGATACTGTGAGAATACATTACTATTTTATTATTATTATTTTATTATTATTTATTACTATTTAATATTTTATCATTAATTTTTTACTATTATTTACAAATATCTCAAAATACATCATTGTCCAAACACCTAAGGCCCATTTATTTTATCTTTTTTTTTTTTTTTTTTTTAAAAAAAGCTAGATTTTTTGGGAGGGATAAGTTGGCTCTATGTACTAGGTGATGTAATTGGTGATGGGGTGCACCTTGCTGCCCAATTAAATATACTCCTTTTTAATTTTTTGTTTTTTGTTTTTTGTTTCCTTCTCTCTCACTCTCTCTCCCTGCTGGGCTTAGCCTATAACAAGTGTAAGCATAAATTTATGGACACAACTTTTCTGTATGCTTTTTGTATGAAAGTGAAGGATTCTGATGACGATGTGATGCTGTTTTTGTTCAGCTTTGACTCAACTCAATACCTTCTGCACATGAAAAGCTAAAAGAGTCCATTCTCTCGAATCAATTTATACGACTTAAATTACTTGGGACAAAACGTGAAAATACATAATAATCAGTAGTGGCCCCCCACTGGTCTCCCTTATTTGGAATGAATGTTGTAGCTTTTGATGGGCTGAGCACAGGCCCAACAAAATCATATTCACATGCAAATTATTATATAGATATATATATATATATAGAGTTTTGTTATATACAAACAATTTTGCGTACTAATCTATGTATTAATCATGTTGTCTTCATATTCTAAATTTAAATTAGCATTGTTTTCAATAAAGTTTACTTTTTGATCACTCACATTGAATGAATGCGCGTATTAATATGCAGAATCGTTTACAACTAGATTTTTCCATATATATATATATATATATATATAGAACTTATGCTTAATACCCAAGAGAGCTTGTGTCCAAAAGGGATGCCATATGGACTAAAATAGTAATTGAATATGGCAATAGATTGAGCATCCCTCTTCTCGGTTGGTTTGGATAGTCAGATGAGATATTTTGGTCTGTATAGATAAGAGAGTTTTGGACATCCAAACAGTTAGATTTAATCTCTATATCATCTATAAATCTTCAAATTCATCTCAAATATTTTTTACATGAACAGTAAAATTATTTATCAAATCTCAAAAACTCAAAACTATCTCATTTCATCTCACTATCCAAACATATATATATTTTTTTACAAATTATCTCTTCATCATCCTTACACTACATACTATACGAGATTTATTTAATTTTTGTTTTTACCAAATATGTGGTGTATGGATGATAAATAAAATAATTCCTTTAGTTTAGTAATAATAAAATAAAAATAAATAAAAAAAATTAAAAAAAATTAGGTGTGATGTGTGATGTAGGGATGGTAAGTAGAATGTCTCATTTCTATGCTATCATAAATATCTTAAAGTAACAGAAATTATTTAAGCAACCTAGTTTAAAGAATAAAATCGTACCAAGGTTAGTTATTTATTTTTCTTTTAATTGATTGTCAATTTGAATTGGTTTTTTAGATTTATGGATGCCAAAGAAGGTTATTTATTTATTTATTTTTTTTAAAAACTAATATTTATTTATTTTTTTCGTTCAAACTATTTCTTTATTTGTCTTTCCTAGATGAAAAAAAAAAAAAAAAGACGAAATAGAAGAAACCCAAAATATGTCCCGTTCCTAGACGTATACAGTTTTGTCGGACCTAACCCGAGTCCAATTCGGACTTTCACGATTTCGGGCTGGGGTTATTCAAGCTTAGGTTGGATTGGGTTGGGTTGCAGTTCAAAAATTGTAACCCGAATTCAGTTTTAGAGGTCTTCTTCAAACCCAAATGAAGCTCCCAAAGGCCCAAACGGAGAGAGCTGTTACTCTTTACTATATTTCACTCAAAATCATGAATGCTTGAAATGGGAAAAAGTGGCATCTTAACCCATTTTCAGCTGATTTCCCAATTCCAGGAAGTGGGTCAGTCTAAACTGCATTTACAAGACACAGGCAAAAGTGGGTCTTCGATAATTCATGGTATGGTCCGCTGCAATGATCCTCATACAGAGTTGCTCCTGTATTTTGCCAAGGCTCTTTGCCTGAAAGTAATCCATTGCTTTTGGTATTTGCCAATCATTTTTTATTCTGTTTTGTTTTTCATATGAAAAATCTATTCTCAATAGCCCAAGTCCACAAATTGGTGGTTCCAAAGTCCCAGAAATGGCCTTGCTTTTTCCCCAAATGAAACGAAGTAGTAATGACCCAAGGTTGAATCAGACATATGCAAGCATGTCTGTCGAAAAACATGGTGCATGCAGCAGATATATTCTGAATGCCCGACTGGAGAATGGAGATAGAAGAAGGGAGGTCGACTGAGTGAAAGAGAGAGATTCCCCCATCAATTGTTAGCAAATACATGCACCAAAATTTACAGAGGAGATCCCTTTTCCACCAGAGAAAGATACCCTGCATCATCATCATCATCATGGCTTTTGTCTTGGCTTGCTTAGCTACAAGGTACGTTTTGTAGCATCGCCACCGGGCTATCTTTCAGCTCATTTCGTGTACAAATCCTTCAACTTTTATGGTCATGACTCATGACCATACTTCACAGCTCACATTGCAGGTGCCACCACACACACACACACACACACACAGATGGAAGACGGTGCTGTGCCTGAAGAGTGAAGGGGAGAGTAACAAGGTAAGTTCAGCAAATTATCTTTAGTAGTGTTGGTGATTGGATTTTTTAAACTTCAATTGATTTCAGAACTGCATTTATCTCTCTTTTCTTTTCTCAATCCTATGCCTTCTCTTTTGTCTGTCTTTTTTCCTCTCTTTAATGTTAATTGCTATATTTTAATGGTATCATGAGTTGTCTAAACGGAGGTCCCTAGGTGGGTTGACATGCCAAACACATGTGACCATCGGAAATAGCCAGCTTGACACGACGGAGACACACCCCATGATCGGCTCCGTTTGGTTGTTAAACTTTTCTCAATTCAATTCAGTTCAGTCTAATTTTAAGTTAAGTCTAATATCCAAACATCCAATTCTCAAATTATTAAACTCATTTCAACTTAAAACTTCTTTACACGTGGGATCGACAACTTTTTTCAATTCAATACTTTTTTACATGTAATATCTACAATATTTTTCAACTTTTCATAAATATATTTAAACTCATCTTAGGTGGACCTCACAAAACTTACTCGACCATCTCAACTCATTATTATTCATAAAAAAAAAACTCAGCTCAACTCAACGTCTATACGTAGCCTTTAGGCAACAAGCTCCTGTTACTTTTATATATATTTTTTTCTAATTTCTCGACATTATTAATAATGTCATTTAATATCATTAACGTGACAGCAAATTGAATTAAATATCTTCATTATGAATAATATGACACGCCAATATCAATACTTTGACACGCTAATAATATTTTTATTATTTTATGAGTTTTCCTTTCTTTATATGCTATCGACTCATATCAGGATTGGTTTAAATTGAGAGATGAGATGTAATAATTTTAGTGGAAAGATAAAAATTAAATAAAATATTGTTATAACATTATTTTTTAATATTATTATCATTTTGAAATTTGAAAAAGTTGAATTGAGATTTGAAAAAGTTGAATTATTTATTATATTTTGTGTAGAAATTTAAAAAAATTGTAACGATGAGATAGAATGAAACACTTTCTAAATCCAATCAAGGGTGATATAAACCTCTCCAAGGATATCATCCATTCTGCTTCTGATTTAACTTTTTTTTTTTGTTTTAATCTTATCGGCAGAAACTACAACTCATGCAAGGTGATGTTCAAGTTGTTCTTCAGGTACTCTTTTCATCTTCCTTCCCATTCCATTTTAATTTTTAACCCTATTTGTTTTATGAGAAGAAAAGAGAAAAAGGCACACACATCTACTTAAGGGTGCTATTTACCATGTACGGGCGAGGAGCACCCTCACGGGCCTCCCCCGCCTAGGCGGGGTGGACCATTTCCAAATAAAGAAACCCCATTCAATCAAGGTCGTGCACGCCCAACTCAGGTCATGGGTTTGGGTGTGATGTGAAGAGAAGGAGGAGGAGAGCAAGAGAAGAAAAGGAGAAAGGAAGGGCAGCTGGTGGCTAAGGAAGATATTGAGGGATAGGAAGAATAAGGGGTTTTATTTTTAATTATATAGCATGTCGGTTTGTAGGCAAAGGAGTACATAAAAGTGACTGTACGTAGAGTTTTTATTTTATAATACATGCATGCTACTGCTTTTAATTCTTTTGTCTCGAATTATATGAATTAAGTGATCTCTCCAAATAAAAAAATATGGACTACTGGCAAACTTTTTGCCTGTGACATTTTTAACATCCAACATGTAGAAATTTATGAATATATTAGCAGGAAAGGCATCGGAGTTGGAGGCCCTAAGGAAAGAGCTTGAGCAGAAAAAACTTTAAGATTCAAGAGCTAAAAAGACAAATTGAAGCAACTAAGCATCGTCTGGAAGGAAAGAAAAAAGTTCCAGAGGAGCAAATGGAAGTGCTGAAGAGCTTGATCAAGAAATACAACAGCATAAGAGAGGAACATGAAGCATTGTTGGCCGACAAGTCTAGGAAAGATATATTATAAGTAAACAAAGGCAGCAACAAGCATGCATCTTATATATTAGTTTCAAATTGAAAGATCGATGCTGATCATCGAGTGATTTTCATAAACTTGGTTGCAAAAATTAATGGATGTTATTGGAGGAAATATCAATCCATGATGCTAATCCCTGCATGTGTCTCTTTGGGTGCTAAAATCCTTTAACCACAAAAGGATTTCACAAAAGTAAATTTACAAATTGATGTCGTTTAAAGCGGTACGTTAGACAATAAAGTAACTTTTTTTATAAAGTAGATCTAACGTATCACATGAAGTCACGTCAATTTGTGAATTTATTTTTATAAAATCTCTTTATAATGTAGCACTTCTCAAATTCTAAATACATGATGTCAGTTGTCAGGTTTGATGTGAAATTCTGATAGATATTGCGAGGAGTAAATTAATTAACCTAACAAACAAGGTAGATTAATGGATCGATCCTTGGTATCACTATTTCATATACACATGTACCAAGCATGCATATAACCACCATCAGCCACTTGATTTGTAAATAAGATGAAGATTCATTTATATATCAGATGTATCATGTTCCAAGGTCAAATAATCCGCATTATATATTTACTTTTATGAAAGGGTCTTATAATAAGGTTTGGATTATCCTAAAGCTGTGTTCGAGAAGGAATAGGATCCCACCAAATTAGTCATTTCACATCATATTGATAAGTAAATTGACTAAAATATTCTATGTTTTACGCTAAATAATACTATTTATTTCACGTGAATGGTGAGTGATTTAGGGAGACCATGCCTCAACTCGGTGGTAGGATATCGGCCACCAGGCAAGCCTACAGGACTTTTGTTCATGCAACGTGTAAGAATATAATACAAATAATTAAATCTACCTCTTCCAATCGGTTTAAACTTTTAAGACAAATAGTGATTCTACACAACATTAGTAGTTCATAATATATTTTTGATATATCTGTTTTTTATTTTTACTTTTGTCAAGATACTGCACAAAGATACGAACTCGTGGGCATGTAGTAGATGACTTATTTATTCATTAAAAGAGTAATTGTGGAACGGAACATTTAGATTATTGAATACATAGCATCAAGGCACTGTTATTTAGAGCAATATATATGTATGTGTATATATATATATATTGGCATCGCTAAGACTGTTCTGATTAACCGAAACTGATTTGGTACTTGGGTTGTTGGCTCGGGGTGAAGAGACCAAAATGTCTCTCAATTTCTGCAGGACCCTTCTGGTTTTCATCAAACATGGCAAACAAATAAGTTTCTATTGCTTGTCCAGGCCTCTTTGGAGTCCCATCCTTCACATGATTAATTAAATTCTGGTAGAAAGTGCCTGCATTTTCTACGCTTGCTGCATCACCCCCTTCTGATGGCCAACCGCTCTCTGATACAACGATTTGCAGATTAGGTGCACCAGCTTTCTCAAGAGCAGAGTACTGAGCATCCAACAATGCATCAAAAAGGTTCTGGTACCCACGATTACCTTCTGGGTCTGTGACCACAACCCCTGGAGACGTAAACAAGGCATATGGAAGGGAAATGTCTTGAGGGTTCAGGGTATAAGCAAAGTAGGGATACACATTGACTAGAAGTGGTGCTCCATTGCTGACGAGGAAATTGATGATTGGGTTTATAAATGAACTTGCAGTGCCAATGAAGGAGCCACTTGATGGAGGGAATGCATTTTCCACCAAAGTTGTGTCAATGGATGTTGACACCTTGATTTGGTCCTGTAAATTTGCAGCTGCAATTGCATTGCGTATGTTTTGCATGGCAGGTAAAACAAATTGGGCTTCAGCATCACTTGGATGTACTTCGTTCCCGACAGCAATGTATCGAAATTTGACATCAGGCCAGTTTCTTACGTTGTTCTGGACCCAGTCTGTTGCTGCCGCAGCATCAGTGAGGGCCTGAAGGTTATTGTTGAGGATGCCGATGATTAGCTCAATGTCTGATCCTCTTAGGGCATTCAGAGTTGGTTGATTTGGTTCATAAATCCGCATCCTTCCAATGCCATTGCTTTTGTATAGATTTATAACGTCTGCTTCAGATGGGAGATTGTTGCCATTTCTTCCATAGCATACACCGACAGATTGTGCGCCTGCATATCAAAATTGGGCCAAAATATGATGAGCTTTTAGCTTAATTAGGTATTGGCAAGTTAAAATGTTCCTAAACAATGATTTTCGGAACAAAGTATTAAAATGATAAGTAACCATTTTGGTCTAAAGTATATGCAGAAGATAATTCTATGAACAATACTGATTCCATCACTCGGAAACAGTTGCAGAAAGCCAAACCCGGTTGCTACATGCACAACCACTCAAGAAAAGAGAAAAAATTGCACTAAATTCTTAGTTCAAACAGGCCTTTTTGGATCAAAATAGTCATATGTGGACTGATAAAAGGTGAAGTCTGAGACAGACAGAGAAGCTAGAGCTTCTTGGATTCTCACATTTCAAACCAATTTAGAGCTCAACATCAAAAGATTAGGCAATGCAATATGCACGGACTGAGAGACAGAGAGAGAGTATTAGAGCACCTGTTAGTTCTAGGCCAGATAAGAAAAAACCGAGTAGCAGCAATATGGGAGCCATAAAAGCTTTGCAATCTTTTGCATCCAAGAAACCCATTTGGGTAATTAAGAAACGAGAAATTGAACAAAATCTATGGCTTAACAGTTCACACTGATATCCTTGCAATACCATCTCTCACATACGCCTTCATTTATATATAGGGCAGTTAGTGCCTTAGAATTGTTGGGTTTTAGACAATGTCCTATACCATTTGCCAATGACCTCTTCACCGTCAATCACTCCATTGGCATCAATGCATAATTTGTGACAACTGCCATCTCTTGCAGGAAAACAAAAAATTTCAGGATTCTTAACCACAGACGTACGTAGGACTCGAGTAAAAAGTCTTTATATTACATTTATTTGTCTATATCAACTACAGAAAAGTCTTGGTCTTCAAGTTGCATCCATTTTATGCAGCCTAACCTGTCCCAAATGGGGGACATGAATGGCTGTGGAATGAATTCGAACCATTAATTTGAATGTTTAGAGACGGTCCAGAACTATGTATATATTCAATCGGCAAGACTGCGTACTCAACCCGTTTCTCCCAGAAAAGTCAAGTTTCGACAAGTAATAATTAACTTCTAGTTTCTACAAGGTCTTGCAGTAGGCCAGGAACGTTTTTCAGGCGTCGTGGATGATGATATAGCGCACTAGCTGTTTGATTGTGCGGTATATCCTCTTCATCGAACCCAAAAATAAGATCCAACTGGGAATCAAATGATATCTGTCTGACTTGTAAACCTTGTGTGTGTGTGTGTGTGTGTGTGTGTGTGGCTGTGTATAAGCCTGCAAAGATAGCATATATTCATGATCATCAAGAGCAGCGTCGACTAATTCAAAGCTTTTCAATTCTATACAAGTACCTAACAATCCATTGAATTTGGTAGTACTAATAGACAAGAGAGGAAATTGGCCCAAACTTGCATCTCCTCGACTATTTTTTTCCTTTTTCTTTTACGCAGTCCTTTCTTGAGATTGTGATAAAAATATAGCTTATAGATTTAGATTTTATATTTTCTGCAGTTCAGAGAAACAATACTTTATCTACAAAAAGATTTTATTAAACTGATGTGGCTTGATATGACACATTAAATTATAAAATATTTTTTATTATAAAATAAATTTGACGTATCTTGTTAAATTAAATCAGTTTGTAAACTTATTTCTTTTCTATGTAACAGTTCTCAAATTTGAAGACCATTGGATATTCGGATTTTGTTCAATTGCAGTTTTTAAAACCATCATACACGTTTAATATCTTGGACCACGAAGAAAAGTTCCGTTGTCAAGACGGAAAATCAAAGACTAGGACAAACAATGCATGTGTAGTACTTCTCATCCACAACTTTTCATATACTTGGACGGACCAAGCCAAGATCTTTTTACATCTACGACATCATTTTCACACACCATACATCATATTTTTTTTATATTTTTTTTAGTTTTATTCTTTTTAAATTAATTGAATTATTCTACTTATCATCCATATACTACACATATGGTAAGATAAAAAAAAAGTATAATATATGGTGTGTGGGGATGATAAATAAAATTTTACATTATTATAATATCTTATAAACAATTAAAAAAGATCAAAGATGAACAATCACACATTAATACGAATTTCCAAATGATTATTTAACCAACAAAGTCTAAAAGGAAAATAATGTTAAAATTATAATTTGTAGAAAGTTTGAAAAATCCAAAACCTGATTTATTTTAGGTTAAAATTTTTTGTTTTAGAAGAAAAGATAAATGATATTTGTAGTCATAGAGTGCACAAGCGCCGTAAAATTTTTTTTAAAAAAATGAGTAAATATGGGATACATGAAAAAATTAATATTTTAATGACGGACTTGACTCTTTTTTTAAAGGAATGCGTAGTACTTGCACAACTCATGACTATATATAACATTACTCAATTAGAAAAAACTCATCATCCTCACACCAAGCACCACATATAATTTTTTAATTTTTATTTTTTATTTTTTATTTTTTTTTCTCTTACCAAATGTATGGTGTATAGATGATGAATAGAATAACTCAATTAGTTTAAGAATAATAAAATTAAAAAATTTATAAAATAAAAATAAATGTAGTATGTGAAGATGAGAAGGAATAAAACTCAATTAATGAACACCGTTTGTTGAAGGCCAAATTTATCTTCTGCCGCCCTCAATGAATAAATACTATTGGAATTGAAAGTTGGAAAATCAATTTTTTTTTTTTTGATATGTAAGTTGGAAAGTCAAAAATTGATCAGAGCATAAATGCAGCATTAATGTAGCAAAAGTGATAGAAGTTTGTCTAAATTTTCTAACCATTTTTGTTCTGATGCTATGTAAAATTGTCAATTATTCTAAGAGTTTAAACTAATGAAAAGATGTATATTTAAATATTTGTATTATATTCTTAATATTTTCATCACATGTGGGCTAGACTCATCTTCAATGAGTGGGCTCAAATCGTAAAATATTTAATTAAATGGGATAAAGTATAGAGTTAGGGTTCGAACATACTCAAGACTCTCATACCATGTGGAATCACCACTTATTTAAAAAACTTAAGTTAATGAGAAGATGTAGACCATTTAATTGTTTGTATTAAGTACTTGAACCAACTTTGGTTTTCATCATGAAGAAGATAAAAAGATAATTAATTATAGGTTTACAATAACATGTTGCTGATTATGATCAAGATCTCTAGTTGATCATTGGTGTTCATTTCGTATTGCTAGGACATGTTTGGTTTGTGGAATAGACACTAATTTTTATCCTAATTTTGTTTGGTGACAAAATATGAATACTTTAATATAGTCATTGTAAAACTTTTAAAATAGTAAAACCCAAATTTATTGGAGCGGGCGGCGGGAGCAAGGCAGATGAGGGATCCGCATTACTTAAGTGAGACTCTTATATTGTCTTAACCTCCTATATAAAGACCACATTAGGCTACATTAACTTACACATAATATGCACTAACAAATTAAAAAACTATTTTATTAGTTCTTAAATTGTCATATTTATAATTTAAATTTACAATTTAGATCTAAAAATATATTTTTGGTTACTTTTTGGCCCAGGAATTAATTCTGGGCTCAGTGGGCCATGGACACTATTGGAGTGGGTAGTAGGTGGGGGACCTCACCCCTGCATCCAAGGGTCGGCCCCACCCTTGCATGGGTGGGTAGCACCCTTAGAGTCCTAGTTGAGAAAAGAATAAAAAAAATCTTAGACTTCTTGGCCTTCTTTCTTGATTCCTCTGCAAAATAGTTATTGGATTTTGTTTGCCGACGCAATTCAGGGACCAATATATTTGAGTCAACAAGGTTATTTTCTAGGGTTTATCTAAACTTCAGTAACCAATTTTTTGCTCTCAATGTTTTGGCCACTATGATACTGGCACTTTCAAATGTTGGTAACCGAACGGTTTGTCTCCTGTAAACTTGCTTACCCGCTATCCACAAATTTCGAGTTATGTAATGGTTAACTATTGTCTTCACATTACTCATTGTGAAAGAAGCTAAAAGAAAATATATCCTATTTGCAGCCTTGGGAATAGGGTGAAGTCCTGATTGGAAATCTATCTCTTCCAAGTCAAGGCGTGCATGCAAATTGTATTTTATTTTCTTATGTTACTACAAGAAAAATGAGTATTTGTGATTTTTTTTGTAACGAAATTAATAAACTCATTTTAATTAGAAATAGTCATTTCGTTAAAAATAACTAATCGCAAATATGCAATTTTCTTGTAATGTCTATCTTGAATAATGTGCCAACTATATTATCAATTACATTCATATTTACATGCATTACATCAAAACTGTGTCATAACAAATTGTATGGTGTTGAAAGTTTAACAAGTTAAAGTCCCGAGTTCCAATGACCAAAAGAACAACTTGGAAATTGGATCAAACATGTTTTAGTGCTATGTATGAATATAATGTCAAGTGATTGAATGTTGATGTATTAGTGGAGACCAGACATTAGAGAGGGCTACTATCGAGTCCGTGTCAATAGAGTAAACCACCATGAAGTTGGATTCAAAAGCTCTGTGAAATTTTATGATTCAAGAGATTTTGGTTCAATGGTTAATCTTTAAATAGGTTCCAAGGAAGAAGCTATGCTCAAATTACAAGATCTCACAGACATTGATATATTCACACACAAAAATAAACAAAAGAAATTACAAAGATTTTGTTTTGGCAACAAGGTGAGCTTGGACCTAACAACAAGAGGCCCATGTGCTATGTAAAATTGGACCTAACAAGAGGCCCATATGATTCTTCAGATTTAATTAGGTCTAGTTTGGATACGGTGAGAATATATCACTATTATTTATTATTTTAATATTACTTATTATTTATTTTTACTATTATTTAATATTCTATTATTATTTTTTAATTAATTTTTTATTATTATTTACATAATACCTCAAAATACATCACAGCCCAAACTTCTGAGGGTCCATTTATTTTATCTTTTTTATAAAAAAAAAAAAAAACTATACTTTTTGGGAGGGATAAGTGGCTCTATTTACTAGGTGATGTAATTGGTGATGCGGTGCACCTTGCTGCCCAATTAAATCTGAATTAATCTTTACATCATCCTACACACCACACACCATACCTTTTTTTATTTTATTTTATTTGTTTCTCTTATTAAATGTGTATTATATGGATGATGAATAAAAAAATATAAATGTTTCAAGAAGAGTAAAATAAAAAAAAAATTGAAAAAAAATAAAAATAAAATAAAAAACACATTAGTGTATGGTGTGTAGGATGATGCATAGCATTACTCATTAAATCTACTCCTTTTTAATTGCTTCTCTCTCTCTCCTGGGCTTAGCCTATAACAAGGGTAAGCATAAATTTATGGACACGCCTTTTCTGTATGCTTTTTGTATGAAAGTAAAGGATTCTGATGACGATGTGATACTGTTTTTGTTCAGCTTTGACCCAACTCAATACCTTCTGCACATGAAAAAGCTAAAAGAGTCAATTCTCTAGAATCAATATATTACGACTTAAATTACTTGGGACAAAACGTGAAAATACATAATAATCAGTAGTGGGCCCCCACTGGTCTCCCTTATTTGGAATGAATGTTGTAGCTTTTGATGGGCTGAGCACAGGCCCAACAAAATCATATTCACATGCAAATTATTATATATGTATATATATGGAACTTATGCTTAATACCCAATAAAGCTTGTGTCCAACAGGGATGCCATATGGACTAAAATAGTAATTGAATATGGCAATAGCCGGCCTAGTTCGTTTGTTTTTGTAGTTTATCTCAATTTATCTCATTTGGTTTAATTATTATAATTTTTTTAAATTTTCATACAAAATAAAATAAACAATTCAATTTTTTCAAATCTTAAAATAAGAATAATATTTAAAAATATATTATAATAATATTTTATTTAATTTTTTAACTTTAATCTCAATTCAACTCATTTTATTTTTTTTCATCTGCGTAAACAAATGAGGCAGCATCCCCTTCTTAAACATGTTTATTGGTGTGATACATTTTAAATGACTGTCTATTTAAACAGTTGAAATGTAAAATTACTTAAAATACGTTACGTTCGGTCAACTAATGCGACCCGAGATTAATCGGAATTTAAAATTTTTAAAAAACAATCTATATAATTTTAGCAAAAGTTATTGAATATAAACAACATGGTCGGTTAGAGACTCGGGCACACACACGTTGGACCGGTAGGGAAGGAGTAGGTGCCGAAAGTGGAAGGGGCAAATGGATTCAATTCAATATTTCATGGCCAAAAAAGAAATGGCGGTGGGGCTGAGTGGTCAAACCATTTTCGTGGATGACACGAACGGACGGCTCGATCTCACTCCCAACAAAGTGATGCTCCGAACCAGATATCATGCCCATCATGGGTCCCAGCTTTGCCGACGTGTCCTCTCACGTGACTGCAACTAGCCTGATCCGACGTGGCACGCGGAAAACCGTATGAGATGAAATGAAAAGGGCGGGCCGCGGGGGGGCAAAACCGGAAGAGTGAAAGGCATGGACTGGTCCGGTCGTGGTCCCTCAATTATAATGGGTAGTGAGCTGTCAAAACAGGGGGATCTTGGGACACGTGTCCGAAGGACAACTGAGGTGGTCCCATCTAGCTGGACACACTGTGATATTAGAAACGTGCGCGTCGAGGTGGGTTGGTTGGACAGCGACATCTGTGGGTGTTTTTGAGAACCCCGAGGTCAGCTGACTTCAATTTAATTGATGATAAAAGTTGAAAACTCTAAAAAGGCATTTTCTACTATCAACGGTTACAAATAATGATGCTAATATAATTTAAACAAAATAATACCTTGTATTTTTTTTCAGAAAAATATTTTATTTATTTTTATTTAAAATAGATCTAATAAATCAATTAAAGTAAATTATTTTATTTAATTATTTTATAAATGTAATAATGCTCTTTTTTAAATTATATATGTCACTAATAGATTTTAATGTCTATTATTTAATTAAAGGTACGTAAGTTTCGGGTATTTTAAAAAAAATAAATAAATTTGAGGTTCAAATAAAAATTTATTTTCTGATAATATATTTTAATTTTTTTAAAATAAAATGTATAAAACTTACATATTTTAAAACTATATTATTATAAAAAAAAGTAAAAAGTCAAATTTCATGTATGATGAAGAAGTTCACGACAAAATCAATTTATAAAGATTAAAAAATTAAAAATAAAAATGACGTACGTAATTAATATTTCTTTTCTTTCCAATTCAAATCAAATATATATGGTTTATACAGGTCTTGTCAAAATGATTCATTTCTAACATGAAAACGTCAAAGATGTCTTGTCGAAAAGAATGGTCCACGAGAGAGGAAAACATGGAAATCAAGTGGGGCTCCTAAAATCTTCTTATTCAAAGATTTATTAAAATTAGGTCCCCCTAACTTTTCTTTTTATATATTTTTTACATTATGGTTTGAAATATCAATACATATTTAATGGATACCGCTGTAGAATTCAGGTATCTTCCCACCAATATCTCAGGAACCATTCCTATCCCTTCATCTACCACCTGTGTCACCTCAACTTTAAGTTCTCTTTTTTCTCTCCTGTTCACTGACTCAATACTCATGTATTCATACGTAAGATATTTTCCAGAAAAAAAAAATGCAGCAAAATTGACGTGAGATATTTGAAACTTTATGTAAGAATTGTACGTATTTATCAATTTTATATAATCAGAAATGCTTTAGCGACAAGATTTTTTTACAAAATCAAATTTATAAATTGATGTGACTTGATGTGTTACGTTAGATTATAAAATTATTTTTATTAATATGAAAATATATCAATTTATAAATTTATTTTTATGACTGCAGCACTCTAGCACTCGAGATTATGTTAGTTAATTACTGGGTTTAAACTGCCTAAAAATCAATTAAATAGCACAAAAATAGTGGTCATGATCTTAATTATTCAAGAAAAGAGGCTGTGGAATAGAAGTGGGTGATTCAGCGCTTTCTTTCATACTTTGGGGCAGGACGGAGTCATAAGATGGCTTGAAAGTGACTTGGCATTTCATGTCAAATTAGTGAAATATCTTCTTAGCTACCACACTATGTGCCGCTGCATAAGGAAGAGATCAGACTTGACTGGAAGAGTAGAAGTTGTGGCCAAAATGATGAAAACAACTGGAAACTTGGCAAGTCCCTCAAGACACAAATATCTTCATGAGATACCAAACCTATCAAGTGGGTTCTTTTGGTCGGCAGGTTAATCCGCAAAAATTTTCTAGGAAAGCCATTCTTTTTTTTTTTTTCCCTTTATTTCTTTCTCGAGAAAAACACAGAAATCATACCCTTAAAGAGAAAATAATTCTTATATTTTCCCTGATCGTAAAGAAAATACATTACAACATAATTATTTTTTCTTGACCAAGTTTATTGTCGCCAAAAATATAATATATATGCATGCGATGAGATAAAAACGACTTTTTGTGACAAAAAAAATCGTCTCGGTATCTTTGGATTCTTAAGCTATGAGCTTCTAAATCTAGAACACATGCATTAAGAGCTGAGTTATGGTAGTAAATGATGTCAAGAAACTTTGTCTACTTTTTATCCTCAATCATGCAGTCTTCAATCTTCTTGCCTAAAGAGAAGGCCGCTATGACACTGTATTGGTCGTCCTTTTAAATATCTTCTTCCTTATTCTGCTGAGAAAGTCCTTTATTCTAGTCGTAAAGGAGGGCATGAAATATTCACCTAAATTTGCAACTTTAATACTACTCAATATAAGCAAGACCAACCTTATAATTTTATTGTACTGCCACTTAGACCATGTCCCTTGATTTGAAAAAACAAAGATGCATTAATAATTAGTAAGTTATAAGTTAATATTAGGAACATAATCGAACGAAAAATAAATAACATAAAATGATATATATATATACCACTTGAATAAAAAAGACAAATATATTTTTGGCCCACGACCACAAGCGTGCCCTCGTTCAGATGGCAGTAACGCTACATATAGTTGTGGAGTGTGTAAGTACCGTGCAGTCGTTTTGAATGAAAAAAAATAGAGTCTACTATTAAAAAATTATTATTATTATTTTTATACGGTCCCGCATTTATTTACTTTTTTTTAAATGATTATACCGTACTTATGTACTCACAACTGCAATTATCATTTTGATTTCTCTAAAATTTATATGCCAAAAAATTATTAGTATACTTATTTTTGACAAAATCATTTTCTCTCATAATATAAAATTCAAAAGTTGTTACCTCTTTGAAAAGTTGTAATGATATTTCAAAACCTAGCTACTGTATGATGGCGAGAAGCAACATAGTATGAGAATATCAAAACAGTAGGTTGTAATATTATTTTGTTGACCAAAAGAAGATAGTAAAGTAAAAGAAACATATGGGTGGCTGAACCTGCAACTTTTTTGGTGTCTAATCAAAATCATGTCACATAGGTTCGTCACCTACAATATGTTTGCTTACATTGCGATAAAGACAAAAGAAGCACCACTTGATTTGGACTCAAAAATGCTAGACTCTGATTCGCCATGGACAAGCCAGAGATGCCCCCACTACAAATTGTTATATTTATAAAAAGTTAAAAAATGTCATGAATTTTACGTGTAAAGAGATATTGAGTTAAAAGAGATTGTGAATCCTATGTATAAATAAATTTTGAGTTGAGATGAGTTTAGTAATTTAAAAATTGTATGTTTAAATATTAGACTCATTTTAAAATTAGACCGAGTCCAAGTTCCAAACGGGACCTAAGTCTTACTTATAAAAGTTCTGCAAATTCTCTTTCAAAAAAATAAATAAATCTAACATTCATATAAAAAAATTATTTTTTAATAATAAACTTTACATTTTTTAAAATAAATGTACGAAACTTGCACGTCCAAAAATTGTATCCAGTATTATTCAACCTAAAAATTTTAAAAAAATATTAAAGAAACTGGAGTTTGCTTTTGTTTAGCTTTGTGCATTATCAGAATAATTTCACCCTATAGTCAATCCCTTATGAGCCTGAAAATGGTTCATAATCCATTCTGATCATAGGGATTATTATTAGTTCATTTTGTTTTGTTTTGTTTTAAGGTACTTAATTACAGACATCCTAATAACATATTGCATAGCCGTTGGGGGTCAAGCCTCTTGACCTACTAATTAAGAACATGATGTTTTTGTAGGCTTGGAATTTTTTATGGTCAATTATGGTTGGTGCTCATGTGCTGCTTAAAATCAACGAGAATCAGTGGTCAACATATATCTTGGACCAAGAAAAATAAAACAGAGAAAGACAGATGAATCCATCCTTGAAACAACCAATCCTTAAAAGTCGGATCATTTCTCAACACATATACTTATTTTGTTAGTAAAAAAATGGAAATAAAAGCAATTCAAATTGATGTGGAAATATCTCAATCATGTTGAGTATTGGTGTCGGATTGGGCATTATAACCAAATTGAACTTAAATAAATCACTTTTACTAGTCGGTAGATCGATCTCATAATTGACTTGCGCACTCAGTAGCGCAATGGGCAGCTACAAATTCTCTGTTTGGTAGCATTCTATTAGAAATTATTCCTAATTATATTTTGTATATTGACAGTGAAAATGACCCTCCTTTATGTCTGTATTTTCCCTTCTTTTTCATCTATATATGGAAGCTTGATTAGAAAATAAAAAAAAAAAATCAGTTTTCCTAGTCTCGCTCAATCTATATGAAATACACCCCACACTAGATGAGATATTTTTTTCATTTATATTATTAAAATATTTATTTTTGTGTAATCTCTTCAATTAAAATGCTTGAGAGAGAGAGAGATAAGATTAAAAAAATGATGCTTAAGACTATATAAGTTGAAGACATATATGTAGAATTACTATAATTAATAATCAAAATACTTAACTGATGACTAATTCAATACAGACGATTTTTTGTCTCAAATTAACTAAATCTTTCGTTGCAATGGGAAATGACCGCCAAGCCAATGCCATTGCTCTAACGTAACTTTAAGATGAAAAAAAATAAATGAAATAATAAAAAATAAATAAAGTCCGAGGTGTAGATCTCATGTGTCACTTTAAGATTAAATTTAAAAGTAAGATTAAACCCTAGGATTTATTATCTAACCTCGACATATTTTGCACGCAAACACCCACTAAAGGTTAATTAAGTTTATACCTATGTTTCTCCTATGTTACCTCTCATTGGATGTCCCCAAAAGAAATCAATGTCATATGATCGTCATCATTTCTTAGTCGACCGAAGAAAAAGATGAGCCAAATCTAAAATTTTTAAGGAAGCTAGCCTGGCCACCATGTCCACCATGCTATATAAACAGCCAAAGTATCTTACTAGGCATTTTTGTTTATATTGCATAGTTTAATTAATAATGAAGCCCACTTGCTTTGTAGTTGCTTAATTCCACACCAAAAAAATAATAAATTTTTATTTTTAAAAAATTTAAATTATTTTATTGGCAAATAAATAGCACATGTGTTTATTTATTTATTTGTTCTTTGTTGTACTATTCCTAATGCTTTTGAATATAATAAATAAAGATGAAAAATAAAAATTAAGAATATTCAGCAAAGTAGTAGTTGGTGTGAGGAAGAGGTGGTTCGAGATTGCCACGCTCTAAAAGTAGAGACAAATTAAGAGACACGTCGGTCTTTGGCTAATTTGAATGGTTTAGGACTACTTTTTGATAATTTAATAATATTTAAGGGTTTGGTTTTCATTGGTCAAATCAAGTCAAAAGAGAAGATAAAGAAATGCAAAGCGTGGATACCGCCGAGACGGAAGACAAAATAGATCTATTAATTGGACGAATATTCCAAAAAGATTACTCACATGTGTTTGAACTTTGAAACAAAGTAGTTTTTCTCAAGGAGCGTTTGAACGCATGGTTTTCTTAAAAGTTGTAGATATATTTTTTTTCTATTTTAGTTTTGTATGTGTTATTTTGGTTTTCATTTATTACGAAAATAAAGACAATATGTTTTTATATATGGTTGAGCAAGGGTGCAAATTGGTTGGTTCGGTCTGATTCAGTCCAGTCCGGCGATAGACCGAATATTTTCGGTCCATATTTTTTTCGGACCAAATACCCATAAGGACTGGACCGGTAACTATCGGTCCATTTGGTCCGGCCTAATTATTATTATTTTTCTATTTTAAATCAATTAATAAAAAAAGTTTATTGAAAATACTAAATTAAACTAAGTGACTTATTAACGTGGATTATGTAACAAATTCAATAAAAAGTATTTTATATGATCAATGATAATAAATTAGATGAAAATTACATTATTAATTTATATAATTATTATATAATTAACTAATTGATATTATATATTAGTTAATTTATAGAATATTAATAAGTGTTAATAACATATTTAAAATTTTATATTGTTAATAGTGATATGTTAGATGAACATATATATAAAATATTGTTAATTTATAGAATATTAACAAGTATTAATAACATATTTAAAATTTTATATTGTTAATTGTATAATTATGATATAAATATTATATAAAAAATATTTTATTTTTATTTTTATTTTTCATTCGGTCCTGTTCGGGGTGGAAAAATCCTGGACCGTGGACCTGACCGAAACTTTTCGATCCTCTAAAACATGGACCGAGACCGACCGGTCTCTGTCTCGGTCCGGTCCTGTTGAGACCGACCATTTATCACTCTTAATCGAGCTACTATCCATCACATTTCAAAAGGATTTAATAAAAATAATTAATTATCTAAATTATAATATGAAATATTTTAAGTCTGGTTTGGATAGAGAGATACTTTCATCTCAGTATCCAAATATCACAAATTTAAATTTTCAACTTTTTCATCTAATCATTACCTAATTATTACAACTTTTTCAAACTTCAAAATAAAATCCAAAAAATAGTTTAACATTTTTAAATCTAAAAAAAAATTATATTAAAAAATTATTCTCTAATAATATTTTAACTTTATAATATTTTTATTCAATTTTTTTTAATTTTTCAAAACCCATAAAATATTTTAGTTTAAACAAATTTTAACTCATCTCATCTCATTTCAACTGAATTCAAATATCTCATATATTTGGAGCTTATATAAATTATTACTTGTGTTTATACCAGGCACTCATATAAAGATTTTATAGAATATTTTTGTTATTATCAGGTCGAAGGAAAATTATTAATATAGTTTTATAACGTGAGAATCTTATACATTTCTTCCATAATAATAATAAAAAAAATGTTTGTGATCGACGTTAAAAACTCAATATTTTCACGATACACATCACGTTTCTACGTGAAAAGCATGTTTTGTGTAATAAAAAAGCACGTGTTTGAAGGATTCAAAAAAAAAAAAAAAAAACGAAAATTAATGGATAAAGAAATTGGAAAGTTTCGTTGTCAAGGTAAACAGTTGAAAGATGTACGGCTTGGATAATTTATTACGAGGGCTTTAAAATGAAGTATGTGTCCGGACACGTCCGGATCAATTACTGAATTCACGTAAACGTACTACGAACTGATCCACCCTCTCTCTCTCTCCGCGTCTTCTAGTTAAAGCTATTTTCATTCCAAAAATTTTATCGGTAGGTTATTTTTATGGAAAATGATTTACCTATAGCATATTTTATAATATATTATATAACAATATGTTAAAAGAAGGGATATTTTTATAAAACATCTTATAAAAGTAACAGTATTTTATAAAAATGTTCTCATTTTATAGTATTGTTGTGTAATGTGTTGTAGGTGTATCATTACTCTATTTTTATATATTTTTTACATTATATTAATATGATTGAGTGCGAATATTTTTAATATAAAATAATTATTTTAACTAATTATATCAGTGAAATATATAAAAAATATGTAAAAATAATTATATATAACATAATTTATCAACCTCATGTCTCACATGTTAAGAATGATAAAACGAGCTGTTTACGCAACGTATTATCTTTTATTCAACTTTCAATAAAATATTTTATCTTATCTGAACTGCGTAATCAAAATATTTAAAAAAAACTACATCACATTTATAGCGTCCCAAATTAAATTTCAACTGGGGTTGTTTCCTTTGAAATTTTGCAAGATATGCGGATCGACACCCTTTTGTGGACAACATATGCATGCCTAGAACAACATCAAGATCAGATGAAATAAAACCTAATTGGATGCAATTGTTTGTGCTGAAAAAACAAAAGTATGTGGGTCGCGACGCATATAAACACATGCATGCATGCATGCATGCATAAGGTTAGCCAGGGGGACGTGGCCGGAAGGTAAAACTTCGATATTTACTGTTTAGAAATTAAAAAATAAACGCAATATACAAAGTCGTACGTATTTTTACACGTGTGCATTGTCTTGCACGTGATAATAATTAGTGCCAAATATAAATAAAATAAAATAAAGGTGTGAGGTATTGGCAGTGGTACGAGGGAGGGAGTAGGGAGAGGGTGTGGGCTTTTACTTGTGAGCACAGCTGTAACTTAGCGGGACACAGCTGGCTGTACGGCCGTTGATACGCAGCTACCGTCGCCGTTTAATTTGTTTTTTTTATTTTTCTTTTAAAAAAGAAAAACGTGGGCTTATTTCCTTATTCACTTTTCAGTGCCTTTTCTACCTTTTCCTTATTTGTTTTTTCAAAAGCCAAAATGGAGGACATGAATAAGATGTAGTTATACAGTTCAGATGAGATAAAATAAGATATTTTATTGATAATATAAATTTTATTTTTAGATTTGAAAAAATTAAATTGTTTATTATATTTTGTGCGAGAATTTAAAAAAATTATAATAATTATATGATATGAGATAATTTGGTTTACAAAACAGTCCTAAATCTATCAATCCCTTTTTTGGAAATCCGAGTATGGGGATGTTGATCTACATATTTTGATGAGATACGTCAGGTTGTAAAATTATTTTTATCATAAAATAGGTCTAACGAATTAAACAAAACTACGTTAATTTGTGAGTTTACTTTTATATAATTCATTTGTGTCTGCAACACTTCTCAAGAAAAATTGGGACATGTTAGTATTAGAGCTGATTTTCTTTTAATAATTGGAAATTTTGTGATTAGAAATAATAATGTGAATAGAATATGAATTTATGAATTTAGTTTTGAATGACGCTTATCTATTAATTATAGTATCAACTTTTTTTTTTTCTACATTATTGTATTAACGAGGGGAAAGGTCATGGGTCTAATCCTTCCATTTAAAGCCAGATAAGTATTTCCTAGCTAGCACGGACCAATCATCTTAATTAGAAGACTTTTGAGGAAAAAAAAAAATATTTTCTTGCACCATTAAAAAGTTACACTTAATATAATTATATTAATTCCTTTATGATTCAAAATAAGTTCAATCTTCACATCCAAATTCCTTTAATTATCATTAAAAGTATGTACATCTCGAATATAATAACAATTCCATGTAGAAAACACTTAAAATAATAATAAAAAATTGATTAAATTGATATTTATCATCCTTAATGATTACTTTAATTCCAAATATCATTTTATTAATAATGGATCTCATTTACTATTTTTTAGCATTAATTGTAAATCAACACGAGAAGTGTTACATGTACAAAGATATTCCATAAAAGAAAATTTATAAACTGACATGATTTTATATGATATGTTAGATCTGTTTTACAATCTAACTTACTGCATCAAATTATATTAATTTATGAATTTATTTTTATGAAATCCTTTTATGGCTAAATTTATTAGAGCTTAATGTTTTAATCACAGCAGGATGCTGCTGATTAAATTGATGATAAATGAATTTCAGATAATTATAAGTGATAGAAAATGAAAAAGAATTCCACACTTTTAGACCAATAACGTAATTTCTGAAAACTATAGAGAAATTCAGGAAATTTCCTTTACCGACCACACAAAAAGCGAAAAAGTTCATCCTATTAAATCCCATTAAAATCTTTAGTAATGGGTAAAAAAAAAAAACGCAGAGATACTCTAAAGTCTAGCAAATCTGACATTAGGGAAATTTTCTGGGGGCAAATCCGTGATTTTGTTACCCTCTATAAGTATCCCTCAACCTCGCTTTCCAACGTTGCATCTTTAGTACAAAGCCTCGTCTCTCTCTCTCTCTCAAGCTGGTCATCCATCTAAACAGCTTCGCCGGCGACTGTCGCCGACAAACTACGCCGGATAAACTGTCCGGTGTACTTCAGGAGAGCTTTCAGGCTCTTCGAAAGAAAGATACCGAGCAGCGTGGTCGTCTTGACTGAGGTTTGATAGTCTGGCAAAGAAAGGTAAAGGGCGGCGGGAACTGTCTCCGCTTGCGCATGTCGAAACGACGTGGTTTTGGGGAAGTCATACGAGGGAGGCCAAAAGGCGCCACATCTGGATGGTGTGAGTGATCGGAGGAGGTAGATGGGGAGGTTAATGGTGTTGGGGTTGGCGGTGACGGTGGCGGTGGCGGCGTGCGCGGTTGCGTCGGTGGTGGTGGGGAGAAGAGTGAGGAGCAGGAGGAAGTGGAGGAGAGTGTTAGGGGTGCTGGCGGAGCTGGAGGAAAGGTGCGCGACCCCGGTTGGGAAGCTTAAGCAGGTGGTGGACGCCATGGCCGTGGAGATGCACGCTGGCCTAGCCTCCGAGGGTGGCTCCAAGCTCAAAATGTTGCTCACCTTCGTCGATCGTCTCCCCAATGGGTAATCACATAATCTTATTTGGCTATCTTTTTTGATCTCTGTTGTATGGTTGCGAGCTCATTTGGTTTAGGATTGAATGGTCTCTTTCTTAGTCTTTCTTGAATCTTTCTATCCTTTTTGACAAGATTGTTTTTTGGAATTTGATAATTGTTCTTTCATCGCTTTGGTTTAACTGTTGTTTTGATCTTTTTGTTATCTTTTTACACTGTTGTGTTTCTTTTTGGGCTTTTTATTTCTCTATGATTCCCTTTTACTTTTATTGTATCGAAGTCCGTCTCTATTTGATTCCCGTAACAGTTTTGTCACTATTTCTTTGTAATAATTTTGTTTTTTATCGATCGAGTAACTCCACTCCTGTGACATCATATGTTCTTTGCTTTCCTTCCCAAGTTCACTTCAGTGGTGTTCTATTGTCACTTTCTCCTGTGTATTGAACTTTTGTCTTGGTTTCGTTGCGAAGTTGTCATTTTTTGTTGTTTCGTTTTATTTTTTCTGCTGCTCTTTTATTCAAAATTCTCTATCTATCTGGATTTTTTTGTTTTGTTTTTGTTTTCAAAGAAGTGCAGGTCTTTTTGCTATCCTTTTACTCTATTTCCGGTCTTCTTGATGTATTTGGTAGGTTCTTTTAGGAGATACTTCTACATGGCTTTAAGATTGGGATGTTTTGAAGTCATTCACCTTACCAATCTAGTTATATACTCAATATAGTCGTATATGTCGGTTTGACATTCCAAAATTGTGATTAATTCGTCCACTATATATGGGAATGTTTTGTTTGGAAAATCTAAGAATATGGTTTACTGAAGAATTTGAAAAAATACATGTCCGTAAATGTGAGAAGTTTCATAGGAATAATGATCGTGCACTAGCCTTTCATTTGATCAAATTGCAATTTGGGGCTTTGTCTTGCCCTGACTTCTCTGATGTTTATAGGTGCCATTTTGCATCATCTAAGACATAATTTTGGTTCAGGATTCAGTTACAATAAAAAAACTTTGGTTCAGGATTCACGTTTGAAGGAGTAATAAAACATGATTTTATTGCTTTCATGTCCGCATTGGTTTTGTTTGTCATGATGCATGCAATGACCATATTGTTCCCATCGCTGTATGAGCAGGTGGTACTGTCAAGATCTTGCATTTAATACCATGGTAAAATTGACATTACCTTTTTCATCAGGAGTGAGAAAGGAACTTATTATGCTCTAGATGTTGGGGGTACTAATTTTAGGGTCTTGCGGATTCAGCTAGGAGGTCAAAGGTCCTCAATCCTGGAACCGCATGTGGAACAACAAGCCATTCCCCAACATCTGATGACCAGCACTAGTGAGGTCATTGACATTGTAACTCAAATATTGTATCTATATTTAGAACTAGTATGAAATATTATGATGTGTTGATGTTATGCTACTATGTGCTTTTATTTCCCGCAGAACCTCTTTGATTTAATTGCTTCAGCAATAAAGGAGTTTGTTGATAGAGGAGAAGATGGTTCCAAAACTCTAGTTAGGGGAAGAGGGGAACTTGGATTTACATTCTCTTTTCCAGTGAAGCAAAGATCTGTTTCATCGGGCATTCTGATTAAATGGACAAAAGGGTTTCACATTGAAGACATGGTTAGTCAGGTTAATTTCATGTACTTTTCACAGTGATCCATAATCATGGGAAACTTTGTGAAAGTTGATTGCCTAGATGGTTCTGTTGATGCGGGAATTGGAATGGTAGTAGTTTCAAGTCAAGCTAAATTTTGATTGAGAATATGCTAGGCTCTACTTGCCAAATTAAGCTGTGGTCTTAACAGTTCTTTCAATATCAAATTTTAGCATAATCCTATATGAACATTATAGTGCATTTCTCATAATTTGTTTTAGTGACATATTGAAATATGTATATTTTTTTATCTGGTTGTCAGGTTGAAAGGGAGGTGACAGAATGCTTAGAACAAGCAATGAGCCGAAAAAGACTGAATATGCGGGTAGCAGTACTGGTGAGTACTCCCTGAGCATCCTTGACTAATTTATGTCGTATTGGTCTCTAACTGTGCATTGAGGATCAAATAGCATTTAATTAATTGGTGGAATGATTGAAAAATTTTAAATTGTTGGATGTGATGACATGCCTGAGTAATAGCTTGAATGAAAATACGATAACATGCCTGTAATATTTTGCACAAAGGATATTGAGCATTAATGACCTCATTATTTTGCATTCTTTTTCTCCTTTTTAATAAGTTACGCTCGTTATGATATAGTCAATAGTGACTATATCATAAAAAGGTTTGTAGCCAATCAATAGTAATAGCTAATTGTGGCTGTAGCTATGGTTGTTATGACACCCTAGTCCCTAAATGGTGATGTACTGACTGTTTTCAACTTCTGGAGACATGCATAAGATTGACATGCGTGCAGCCAGACGGGATTGGCTTGTTTTTATTGACTACCACAGTTGTGCGAGTGACTGGTTTTTGGAACATGATTTCATTCATCTTTCTAAGCAGGTCAATGATACTGTGGGAACATTAGCACTTGGACATTATCACGATGAAGACACTGTTGCTGCAGTCATATTTGGTACAGGTACAAATGCCTGCTACTGGGAGCGGACAGATGCTATCATCAAGTGTCAAGGGCTTCTCACAACTTCTGGAGGCATGGTATCCTTTCTTTTGTTTCTATGCAGGCATCATCTGACTCTTCATCTGACAAGTTAATTTACTTTGTATATTCTTGTTCATGTTGAGTCATCTTTCTTCTGATCAGGTCATCAATATGGAATGGGGAAATTTCTGGTCATCTCATTTGCCGAGAACTTCTTATGACACCGACTTAGATTCCCATAGCTCTAGTCCAAATGACCAGGTAAGGTTCGATTGCTTACCCTTTCTGTTGCTTACTGTTTTGGGATTAACTCAAAACTAATCTTTTTGGATGCAGGGTTTTGAGAAAATGATATCAGGAATGTATCTTGGTGAGGTTGTGAGGAGAGTGCTTCTAAGAATGTCACAAGAGTCGGATATATTTGGAACTGTTCCTTCCAGATTATCAGTGCCATTTATTTTTAGGTTCTCTCTCTCTCTNCCCCCCCCCCCCCCCCCCAAACAAAACAAACACACATGCACAAACATGCTATGGTACATGCATCTATTGTCCACACATAGATCCTTCGTATGTTTTTCTTTGTTTTAATCATGTTACCAATTGACTTGTAATGCTATGTAAACATGCATATTCAGCTTCCTCAAATATGCGAAAGGACTATTAAAAATTTTGGATGATAGGAAATAAAATGTTGACCTACCTAAGCTATACTATATGGGTATTGAGCTTAGACCGTGCTTCTTTTGTCTGTGCATGTGAAAAATTTTATAGTTTGCTCAATGCTGTTCTGAATGGATTGATGTTATTAATTTCCATGATTGCTGATGTTTTGTTTCTTTGTCCGTTTCAAAAGGATTAACTAGTTTTTGAACCTTATGGTAATTACATGTCTGGGCATTCTTGCACTTGTCAGGTTGCAGCCTAGTGTTCATAGGCAGGTTTGGTATGAGTTGTAGACTCAAAGATCCCGTGTTTGATTCCTCACTAGGAGTTTCCTTGGATTAGTTATTACATGATTCTTGCAGGTTTACTTCCTACGGGTAAGCCCAAAGGGCCCTACTTTGGTGAAGTTCCATAGTAAAAGGAACCTTGTCTGGGCTTTTTTTATCTGTTGCCTTTATTCACAGATGACAGTGATTTAATTGAATGCCGTAAAGCCTGCGAGTTGGAACAAATCCTCGAATCCGAGGAGCTGAAGACAGATTTAGCGTAATGGAAACTGTTGCACAAGCATGCGAGACATACAATTATCTTGCATGAATATAGATGCCTTGATGCTTGACATATTTTAATTCTGCACATGATCTGCTACTCATGTATGTGCTCACTCCTACCCCTTCTGAAAGCCTTCAATGAATAAAAGTTACATGAAAAAAAGAATGAAGCCAATGGTGATGACCTTTATCTTTCTGGGCTGTGACTCAAGTCATCTGTTGAAGAAGGAAATCTATGATTTGATAGAGATGCCTGGGCATTGGAAATATTTTTATTCTGGTCGTGTGTGTTTACACCTCCCTCCGTTTGAAAGCCTTTAATAAAAAAAATGGTAAAAAAATAGCGTAGCCAAGGGTGGTGATAGAAACAACTCTCCTCTCCTTTGTCTTTCCCTTCTCTTATTTTCTCCAGATTATTTCAATGAATAAGAAAAAAGAAGGGGAAACAACAAAGCCATGGGTGATGATGCATGATCTTTTCTTGGCTTTGGCACACTTCATCACCAATATCCTTTTCCATTCCCTTGTGAATGACCGATTGTTCTTCAAGTTTCCATTCCAAAATATCAATCATCCTTTTGTCACTTGCATTTCGTTGTAGTCGACGGCAGTTTTGGATTATAATGCTAGTTTTCTGTAGTTGTCATTTGATCTTCTCTGAAACTAGATTTTTAAAAAAAAAAAAAAAGAAAAGAAAAGAAAAGAAAGAAAGAAACTAGTTCTTAGAATGTGAGATATTTAAGATGGGGAGTGCAGCATGAGAATGAGATTATTTAAGGTGGTGAATGGAACTCCAATTACTGTTTTTTGTTTTGCTTTTCCCCTTTATAAATATCTCATGATTCTCCTCACACTCTTTTGAATTAGTTGAATGAGTTGGAAGGAGATGGCTTCTGAACAAACTAATGCTTGTATTTAGCCTGTCATCATTCTGAGAATGGTTTCCTTTTATTTTATTTTAGCTTTTTAAGATTGTGAGGCAGGTAACACTTATGTAGATAGAACATGTGGGCAATTGCAATAACTTGAAAAAGTGGCCATCTCAACCTAATATTTGAATCATTATCTGAAAAATACAATCAAATATATCATATTAAATCACATCATTTTGTAAATTTTTTCTTTTTGTAAGTTCCTTTTGTAGACCAAGCATTTCTCCTGAAAAATATATACGATATTGTCATGCTTGTACTGCAGTTTAACAGGCCTTTTGAATGTTACAGATTTTCATGGTATCCCCCTTTTCAATTTCAGGACGCCTATGATTTTTGCCATGCATGAAGATGACTCCCCTGAATTGATAGAAGTAGCAAGAATCTTGAAAGATGTTCTGGAGGTAGATGCCACTAATCCATTTAGTGTTTCTGTTTCCTTGGAAGAATGATAACCCAAATAGATCACTTGGTGCTTTGATGATTTTTTTACTCGGTAGGCTTTTTCATTTCAGATTCCTGTTGTCCCTTTAAAGGTTAGAAAGCTCATTGTAAAGTTATGCAATGTGGTGACCCGTAGAGCTGCTAGATTGGCAGCTGCTGGTATCGGGGGAATCTTGAAAAAGATAGGCCGGGATGGAAGTGGCGGGATCACAGGTGGAAGGACTAGAACTGATGTTAAAATGAGAAGAACAGTGGTTGCTATTGAAGGGAGTTTGTATACAAGCTATACGATGTTTAGGGAATACCTGCATGAAGCTTTGTGGGAAATATTGGGGGAAGACATTGCTCCACATGTCATTCTTAAGGTAATCGAAGATGGACCAGGCATTGGAGCAGCTCTCCTTGCCGCCACATATTGAAAGGACAGTGTGTGTGGATAGCGTACAGTTGCTATGAATATATGTTCAATTACATACAAATAGCCCCTGTAAATGTAGAGTTATTTTTCCATATCTTCTTGTATAAAGGAAGGATTGTCCACATATAATTTTTGTTTTTCTGAAATTTCCATCCATTGATAGATTGATGTTCTTCATATAATTTTCCTCTCCCAGTCTTGATTTTCAGGAAGGATAGGATATCTTTTTGCCTTTTGAATTTTCCATCCCTGAGTCTTTGATTATAATCTTCATTTGTTAGAATTGTTCGATAGATATTGTAGAATTCACTTCATATGTCTCTATCACTTCAAACATTACAATTTAGAGCAGAACATGAGGGGGATTGAAATCACAATAATTGGATTCTTGAGGAAATCCAAACCCCCTAAAACTTATTTATATGCAAAATGCAATTCGAACAAGCAAACGACTTAAATCCAACAGATCATGGAAAAAAAAAAAAAAACAGTTTAAACATAAAGCCAAACGTCGTTGTATCCTGGAAGTTATCTAGCATTTCGAAACTCTGTTAATATCTCAGCTTCTCATCTCAACTCTTCTTAGCTTCCATGTTACAACTTCACAAGGCAGAAACTTCAGTGCAGATGAACAACCATTTTTCCCACATTGATCATGTCACGTGTCTGCAAATTAACAAGTGAAAAAAAGTGTCACGACCAACGACAATGAAAAACAAAAACAGAGCAAGGTAGTCACTTGCTTTTACAATCATCAAAAATGTTTTTTCTATTCAAAATTAAATAAAAGATTTGATACTCACTAATAGACTTCTGATCAACATAATGGTTTTGCCTCCGATCCTTAAATTAGCACTAGCTTGAAGGGGTGTACACCGATGGTGTCGGCGTCGGATTCGGCGCCAAATCGAGACCCCACCGACGTCTGCCATGAGAGCTCATCACCGGCCGAAACCGCTCGATTGGGGAGAGAAAACCGATATTATCGGTTTTGACGCGGCACGGTTCAGTTCTTCGGTCTGCCGTTGGCTTCTCTGTGACAGAGGAGGGCTGCTGCATCCATTGTCGAGTGAGAGTAGAACTTAGGGTTTAGTTGCAGAGGAAGAAGAAGATGCGGGAGGAAGAAGGAGATGTGAGGAAGAAGAAGAAGAGAGGGGGGGTTTAATGAAATGTAATTCAAAACGGCGTCATTAGTTTTAAAGACAAACGGCGCCGTTCTTACACTTTTTTTTTAAAACTTCCACTTGTAAAAACGACGCCATTTCACTCATTTAAGTGAAACGACGCCGTTTTATAATATATATATGCAGAGGAAGAAGGGATCGGCCGGTTCAGCGGTTTCCCAAGGGTTTAAACCGGCGCCAAACCGCCCATGTCGGTTTTCTCTCAAATCCTCTTGCCCGCCGACTGGTTCTTCACCGGTTTCGGCCGGTTCCTGAATTTGGTGGCCGGTCCGCGTAGGAGACGGTCGGTTTGGCCGGTTCCTGTACAGCCTGGAGTAGCTTCACTGACATCCAAAGAGACAAAAGAAGAGTGGCAACTAGTGGCAAATTAGCAATTTTTCTTGGGGGGGGGGGGGAATTTTGCTTGTATTCTCACTTTGAATTCCATATTAAGATGCTTAATATTGTATAACAAAAAACTTTGGGATCTATATTAATAAGTTTATTATTTCTCCTAAACTTAGTTTTGATTTAATTTTGGTGAGACCGAACTTAAAAAAAAATAATATATAGAAATTGTACAAAATTCTTGGACTATACGAAAAAATTGGAGTCATTTCTAAATATATTGAAATTTTATAAAATTTTGCAAAGCATATGGCCAGGATTATAATTTTTTTTTGGAGGATAATTTTCTATATCTATCAAATTATGATTAAAAATTAGGGGATTATAAATTCTGGTGGCAACTGATCTTTACTAATGCTCTTTATGTAGTGTGTGATTCATCAAAAACTGGGTCTAAGCAAAGTTAAACGAGATCAAAATGGTATAACAGCTATCAAAGAGTAAATACCTCACGTACCCATGTTTTGATCAGACTTTTGGTTGGCTCACTCAATCAATTCGAAGTCAACCATTTTGAAGGGGATGTGAGCGAGCTTACTTTATTAACTAAACCATCCTTTTTACACCCAAATTGAGTGGACTATACAAAAGATACCGGCTACGTTTTTACACCCAAATTAATTTCACTCCAAAATCTTGATACCAATATGGTCTCGGTTCATAATAATCGAGATCTTGATATCTGTGTCTCGGATCATAATAATAGAGATCTTGATATCCGGGTCTTAGATCTAATAGTAGAGGATCCAAGTTGCATAGATGATGTGAGATAAAATGAGATAAAAATTGAAAGTTAAATAAAATATTGTTATAATATAATTTTTATTTTGAAGTTTGAAAAAATTGAATTGTTTATTATAGTTTGTGCTAGAATTTGAAAAAGTTGTAATGATTATATGAAATGAAACTCTCATCTTGATAACCAAGCCAGACTTTACTTATAAGTTCCATAGCGGGAAAGACCCTCCAAGTTTGCAACATTTATTTTGTCTTGACTCTATATTATCTTAGTTTTATCAATGTATCTCACCTTGATTTATATATTCTTTCAGGGATCCTGAAATCCACAGTAAAAGGTGCATGCCACTGCCTGACAAGCAACCCAAACACCTTGCATATCTTGATTTCGTCTGAATGGTGACTACCGTCGACTTGGAGGTCCAATTACAAAGAATGAATTGTTTCTTCTCGGCCACTACTTGAGTTTTTTTTCTTTTTCTTTTTAGATTCGACTAAACACCAAAAGAAATGATCCAAAATTAGTGCATTGAATCCATTAAATAAATACATTCGCCAATTTTCATTAATAACCAAGTGGTGCATACAAAGGCCGGACGGACAAAACATGAAAAAATATGACAAAGAAAATGACTATATGAATAGGACAATGAACAAGTAATTATACCTCCAAAACACTCCAACAGAACTTTTTTTAAATGTTTTTCTAGACTTTTGCTTCAGTCGATCACAACATCGTCAATCAATTTGTAGTAATCCCGAAAACCATTTGTTGGTGTGATTTCAACTGTCAATTCACTCCTCCTGCTCATATTGATCATGTCTCGTGTCTTGGACATTTCAAGCGCAGTTGCCCTCTGTTACTGACGACATTGAACATGAAATCTAAGTTCGAACGTCATCTCTTAGTAAATCGTTTGATTGTATCATAATCCGATCGAACATTCACCGTAATGCATCCAAACATAGTTGTCTGTTCGACCACTAAATTTAACGTTTGAACATTTTTTTATGTTAATACGTTTGAACGAATTTATTTCGGTCGACCACTCATAAGTATGTGTTCGAACATACTTCACGGTTGAACGTAATGATTTTACTGTTCAACTGGAAATATGGGACCAAATTTAATCGTCCAAAAAAAAAAAAAAAAACTTTCATTCGAATGCTATTAAATGGTTTTGTTCAATTTTGTCTCAAAAAATATTTTTGGGACGAAATTTAAATTTTCTTCTTAAAAAACCTCTTGAGACACTGATATTGGGACGACCCTAGGGCGATTTTTTTCCATCCTCAAATATGTTTTGGGAAGAAATCACAGTTTTCCATCCTAGAAACCTCTTTTGTTTTTTTGTTTTTTTTGTTTTTATAAGAGTCCGAACCACATGTCCAAGAGTGGTCCTTCCCCAATTTTATTTAATACCCTCACTTGTGGCGGAGGAATACCATAATTACAACATTAATCTCATTCAACAAAAACCTCTTTTGTTGTAGTGTTTAAGTAAGAGAAGAAAATGTAAGGCCAAACAGAGTGGGGCAGTGGGGGTTGTAAATGAAATTCATACTCGTATAAAAATATTAGTTCTTTCTACTGAGCACTGTCAATGGATTCTTCATCCTATCCCTTAAAATACATCACTAAAATCTAATTTTTCTATTTTACATACTGACTTTTGCAATATACCATACATCAGCTTATCTATTTTTTCTTCATATCATTTAAATATTATATTTTTTAATATTTTTTATTCATTTCAACTATTTTCTCTAACTACTAATGATATCCTCATATCTTTTGATATTTGCAATATCTCCCCATATACAATGTCATATAATTATGTCATATTTTAAATTAATCCAAATTTATAAGTTATATTAAAATATAAATTAATTCAAAAAATAAAAAGAAGAAATTATATAATGAAAATATTATCAAAATATATTATGAGAATATTAATTCTCAATAATTATATAATGTGAATAAAAAGAGTTGAAGAAATGAGAAACTTAGCAAGAGGAGGAAAGAGAAATTAATTAAAAATGTTTACAATGATGAATAGTGTTATCTACATCTAGAGGTTTACTGTAGCAGAATGTATAAGTATCTTTAAAAGAAAAGATCCAATGGAGGGCAGTTTTGAGAGTATTTCTTTATATTTTAAAGAAAAATGTATTATAAATGATCTATTGGGAGTGCTCTGAGGCCAATTTGATATCCAAATTATGTCCTTAATTATATATATGCTTAGAGTTGGCACTACATGATGGAAGAGAACGATGAACATATAGTAATTAACGATAACCACCGGTCAATTCAAGCAAGATTTACTCGTATGGTTACATAAATGAGATGATATGAAAGTTAAATAAAATATTATTAGTAATGCTATGTACAGTCGTGAAGTGTACAAGTGCTGTATAGTCACTTTGAAAAAGAATAAGATCTACTATTAAAAAATTAATTTTATTTTCATGTGAGTTCCCGTATTTATTCATTTTTTTCAAAGTGATTACGCGGTGCTTGTATACTTACTACGGCAACTATTATTTTTCAAATATTATTAAAATAGAATTTTTTAATCTTATTTAAGTTTTTCAATATTGTTAGATGAGATGAAAAGAGATGAGTTGAGATAGAAAGAGGGCATTAAGAGTTTGAGCTAGCATGTGATCTTGAATATGGAAATTTAGAGATCTAATTAATTCTAATATTTCCCCACACACGCACGAACGCACTAAGCCCTAAGGTACATGCATCTATGTTTAGTCAACACATGAGATCCTTCGTATGTTTTTCTTTGTTTTAATCCTGTTGCCAATTTACTTGTTAATATTCCGCTTCCTCAAATATATAAAAAGACTACTAAAAATCTGGGATGATAGGAAATAAAAATATGGGTAATTGTGATATTGAGCTTCCTCAAATATACAAAAAGACATAAAAAGCTTGTGCTTCTTTTGTTTTTTTGTCGGTTTCAATATTGTTAGATTAAATGAGATGAGAAGAGATGAGCTGAGATGGTTTAAACTTGGGTAGAAACAGAGCATTAAGAGTTTCATATTGAGCTAGTTAGATTGTGCTTCTTTCGTCTGTACATGTAAAAAAATTTATAGTTTGCTCAATGCTGTTCTGAATGGATTGATATTACATGTCTGGGCATTCTTGCACTTACTTGTCTGTAGCGTGCAGCCTAGTGTTCAAAGGCAAGGTTGGGATGAGTTGTGGACTCAAAGATCCTGTGTTTGGTTCCTAGGAGTTTCCTTGGATTACTTTGTACATCATTCTTGCAGGTTTAGGGGTAAGCCCAAAGTGCCATTCTTTGGTGAAGTTCCACATGGTAAAAGGAAACTTGTCTGGGCTTTGCCTCAAGTCATCTGTTGAAGAAGGAAATCACTGATTTGATAGAGATGCCTAGATATTGAAAATATTTTTTTATTCTGGTCTTGTATTTGTTCAAGAAATAAAAGTAAAATGAAAAAAAGAAAAAAAAAAGTTGGAAGGAGATGTCTTCTGACCAAACTAATGCTTCTTGTATTTAGCTTGCCATCTTTCTGAGAACAGTTGCCTTTTATTTTGTTTTAGCTTGTTAAGATTGTGAGGCTGGTAATTACACATGAAGATAGAGCATGTGGCCAATTGCGTTACAATTTTCAATTTTTTCATAAATATTTGTGGCGAATGTTGTTGCCACAAATGTGTTACAATTTCGACTCAAATAATGGAGTAGATGGTAGAAAAAAATCACATTCGCGGCTAGGTATTGGTGCCACAATTTAAACATATATATTTCCGTAAATGAAGTATTATAATTTATTGCTCACTTTTATAAATTACAATTTATAAATTATAAGTTGATGGTAAAAAATAACATTTGCGGCTAAGCAATGGTGCCGTAAATGTAAAAATATTGCAACCACATCAGTTTGTAAGATTACATTTTTATTTTCATTTATGGCGGTAGCACTTCTCGTAATTTTAACAAAACGACCAAGTCTAGTACTCATTGGCCATATCCGTGGGATGAGATACTACATTTGGCAGAGAAATGGGACATATCCACTGTCCGGAAATTTCTTTGGGCTTGAAATAACTTTATAGATCAGCCGGCCATTTGATTATCTGAAGTGGCAATTAAATAGCAACGATGTCATTAAAATAGACTTGCTAAAATTAGAGCAGACAGAAAAAACATCTTTCCATTGATTCTGATATTGCCTGACTTATGACTCATGAACATACCTACAGATGAAAACGGTGAACAGATAGAGCGAGCTGCATGCAAACTTCGGCAGAAACAGAGCATTTAGAGTAAGAAGTTTTGCTCTTACAGAGCATTAATGTAGTCCTAAGACCTGATTAAACTAGTGATGAAATCTGTAAAATAAGACCACCATAGTTCATATTTTCAGTTGCAATCTCACCTGAAGAGAGGATGTGATCACAATTTTCCTGGTACATTTTCACACAGCACTCGCATGCCGAAGCCATCGCAATACCTTTTGCCTGAACTCTCTCATTTACGGGCAAGCATTTAAACCAGGCTTTCCAAACACAAATGGAAATTCTTTTGGGAATTGAGTTTTTTTCGTTTTTGGTGGCCTTGGTTTTGGCTCTTTCGATATTTGTAGCCCCTAGGCCTTACGTTGTAACCATAGTATTCCTTCGCCATAAGTGAGAGTTATTAATAAAATTGAGACGGGACTGCTACGTGGGTGGCTTCCGACTCTTTCTAAAATTTAAAAAAAAAAAAGAAAGAAAGAAAGAAAAGAAAAGGTGTCATAGCCAATCGCTCCACTCTAAAATTTCACCACGCTTCCCCACTGCCTCCCATGCTATTTTTGTAGAGAAACGGCCATCAGATGTTGGCTTCCATATGTGAACATCCTCACCTCTTTTACCAGTTTGAACATTGTGTATAATTTCCATCATTCTTTCAGCTCCCACCAATTCCATTAATAAAGCAAAATTCCAATTATTTTGTCCTACATATGTATGAGTTTCTCCTTTTATTCATTCCATTTAATTTGCAACCAATCAAATAAATGAATCAGAAACTAGCGTTTATTATAAACACTATGGGTATTATAAAGTTCAAATATTGTTGAAATATGATTTTTTACCATATTTTTTGTTTTAAAATTTGAAAAAGTTGAATTGTTTTTTATGTTTTGTTTGAAAGTTTGATAAAGTTATAATGATTAGATAAAAAAGTTGAAGATTTGAAATTGAATAGTATTTGTATTTGAGTTGGAAAGTATGAGAAATTTTAAAATGGGATGAGATGAAATTTATTCCCAAACGAATCCTAAGTGTAAGCTCAAATAACTTACTAAGTGAAGTTGAGGTTTTGAGAAATTGAGGTCGTATAATTTTAGAAAAATGTTTCAGCTACAAATAGATTACATAAAAGTAATCCTGTAAATTGAGGTGGCTTCATGTGGTTCGTCAGATTGTAAAATTATTTTTATTGTAAAGTAGATCTGATTTTTTGCTATAGCACTTCTCATAATTTTAACATAACCAAGTCTAGTACTCATTGGCTATATATGTTGGATGAGATACTACATTTGGCAGACAAATGGGGCATATCCACTGTCTGGAAATTTCTGTGGTCTTGAAATAACTTTATAGATCAGCCGGGCATTTGATGATCTGAAGTGGCAATTAAATAGCAACGATTGCATTAAGTGATCTAAATATTATGGACTTGCTAAAATTAGAGCAGACACAAAAAACATATTTCCATTGATTCTGATATTGCCTGACTTATGACTCATGAACGATGAACAGATAGATAGACCTGCATGCAAACTTCGGCAGAAACAGAGCATTTATGTAAGAAGTTTAGCTCTTACAGAGCATTAATGTAGTCCTAAGTCCTGATTAAACTAGTGATGTAATCTGTAATATAAGACCACCATAGTTCATATTTTTCCTTCCAGACATTAAAAGAATCATAGGGGAAACCAAACAAAGCAGAAAAATATCCCCAAAACGTTACAATCAAGATTATAATGTTTCATTAGAAATCGGAAAAATGTTAGAAGCATTGGAGCTTAAACGAAAAGAAAAATAAGAAAAAGAAAAAATTCCCTAAAAGCCAAACGGAAAGTTCTGTAGCATTCCAAAACAACATGGTCACAGAAAGTTCAAGTTCCACTTAGTAAAACGACACAACTTCTATTCAACTCCAACTACTTTCACGTCTGGTCGTCTACTGACACTTGTTATCTGCTAATATCTCAGTTTCTCTTCTCAGCTTCCGACATGTTACAATTCGACAAGGCAAAATTTCAGTGCAGATGAACAGTCATTGTTCGTGATTTCAATGTTAATTTACTGCTGCCCACATTGACCATATCACTTGTCTGCAAATTAAAGTGAAAAAAAGTGTCACATGGAGACCAACCATGAAAAACAAAACAGAGCAAGGTAGTCACAACAAAATGTTTTTCTATTCAAAATTAAATAACAGATTTGATAGTCACTAACATACTTCCGATCAACATGACGGTTTCGCCTCCGATTCCGAAATTAACACCAGCTCCACTGACATCCAAAGAGACAAAAGAAGAGTGTCAACTGATCTTTACTAATGCTCTTTATGTAGTGTGTGATTCAACAAAAACTGCATCTTAACAAACCAAAACGAGATCAAAATGGTATAACATCTATAAAAGAGTAAATACCTCAACCATGTTTTGATCATAGACTTTTGGTTGGCTCACTCAATCAATTCTCCGTCAACCATTTTGAAGGGGATGTCAGCAAGCTTGCGCCGCCATTCTTTTTTTCCTTTTCTTCTTTTCCGCCTTCTTTTCGTTATAAAAGGATAATTATCGATCTCTAGAACAGAAAGGGAAGTGAGGTGTTGAAGCCCCTCTCCTAACATGCACTCCAGCTTTGGACAGTTCTCGATTGACAAAGATTCAAGTGAGGTGAGGCGTTGAAGCCCCTCTGGCATGCACTTCAGCTTTGGACAGTTACGGATATCCAAACTTTTTAGAGAGGTGAGGCGTTGAAGTCCCTCTTCTGCTATGCACTCCAGCTTTTGGCAGAAACTGATATCCAAACTTTTTAGAGAGGTGAGGTTCTCAAATCCGTTGTTGCCGAACGTCGTCAAATTTGGAAATTGAGAAATCGTCAGACTTATCAGATTTGTGGGAAGCAACCCATTCTCCGGAAAAGACACATCCTTCGATCCCCCACTAATTTCCAAATATCTAAGAGAGGCAACATTTTGCAAATTCCACCTCATCAGACTTTCAACGAGTTTCTCACAATACCAAATATGAATTCCATTCAGACAGGAAGGCAAGCCCCCTTCTGGAAGCGTCTCAATATTTGTACACCTTTCTAAATAAAACAGAGTAAGAGATGGAAGGAGCATGTGCATCTTGTCAGGTAGCAATCTCAAACTCGCACAACAATCGATCCGTAAGAATCCAAGGTTGGGTGCGTGCAATCCTCCACTCGGAAATGACACAAAATTACGACACTCTGAGATAATTAGAGACGACAAGGCCACTACGTCATGTTGATCTTGCTCTGCAACTGTCAGAGATTCTAGATCCGTACACCCTCGGATTGTTAGATCCTTAAGATTTGGGAATAAATCCATTGGAATGGACTGGAGAGAATCACAACCGAACAATTCCAAAACTTCAAGGCATGAATAGTCCAAGTTTATTGGGAGCCCCAAGTTCTTGCAATTATTTATTTCAAGAGTCTGTAATGTAGAGGGTAGACCACCCACTGGAAGAGACATATGCGAGAAAAAGTCACCCATATCCACTGCATCAAATCCTCCAATTGTGAGCTTCTTCGTAACATGAATCGGCAGTTCCCTTAATATTATATCCTCCCTACAATTTGTAAGCTTCAATTGACATATAGGCGTAGCACTTGGGAGTGAAGCCAGCATCTTCGGACAGTCTATAATCTCAAGGATACCCAAAGAAGGAAGGTGAATGGGCAAATCTCCCGTTAGCTTTGAGCATCTCTGAATATAAAGCTCCTCGAGACTATGGAAAGCTCCTCCTTCATTTCCGGCACTAAGGGAAATCCATTTCTCCCAATTCAACATTTGCGCAAATTTTAAAACTTTCAATGCCCCAAACGGCTTAATAGAAGAAGAACCACTAGTACTTCCGTAAAACTCTTCACCCACTGCTACAATTCCATCAAAACCAACAATAGAGAGGTTTTGTAAAGAGGGTAGCTGCCCAAGTGCTGGTAAGCTGCAACAATATTTACAGTTTCCCAAATGAATAGACGTTACATAAGGGAAGGAATCATGATCCCCTACCCAATTTGCAAAACTTCCACCCATGTAGTAATTTATTGTGAGACTTTTCAGGTTTCTATGTGGTTGCAGACCGTTGAGTACATGTCTTTGACTTTCTGAAATCTCAGTAGTTGAACCTTCTTTCCAGTTTAATGCCAAATCTTTAAGGTCCATTTTATTCCTCAAGCATGCACCTTGTGCATCGGTGAAAGATTCAACATTTTCAAGATCCCAGATAGAAAGTGCTCCTCGAAGATTTGCAAGCTTTCCCAATTCTCTAATGCTACACCCATGGCGTTTGCTAACCATAAACTTGGTTAATGTCTGGAGACATTTTAGTTTGCCCATATGTATCGGCATCTCGCTTATGTAAGTTCCGGCCAAATCAAGATGACGTAAATTAACGAGTTTTTGCATGTCTCTTGGCAATGCAAAATATCCACAATCAGATAACTTCAATGTTTGCAAACTGTACAACTTACATACAGAATTAGGCAACCTTCTAATTTGCGTACGAGAAATGTCGAAATACCGTAATTGTGTAATTTTTCCAATTGATTCTGGCAACTCGCACAGCCTCGAGTAATTAGATAGGTTGAGCACCCGTAAAGAACTTAATTTTGGCAATAAATCACGCAACAACTTTTTAGTTGTGCAGATACAAGTTGTTGACGATTCTAATGCAAAAAATGTACGCAATTTGGTAGCTTTTCGAAGATCCTCGAACTTTTTAAAGTTCTCATAAATATCTCTAGCATAAGACACGTGACGAGTCTTGTTAACATTTAAATTATGAGAACGGCTATCAACCCCCAACCTAAATGTAAATTCACCAGACACAAATTTTGCCAAGTCATTGATGAGATCATGCATCTCAAAGATAAATTCATCTTTACTTGACTCTTGAAATAATGATCTTGATACAAGAGTGACAAAACAATCATCACCAATTTCTTCCATTGTTCGGTTTTCAGTCTCGTGGAGAAGACCTTCTGCCATCCATAATAAAACTAATTGATCTCTTTTGAAGGCATAGCCTTTTGGAAATATTGAACAATAAGCAAAACACCGTTTTATATATGAGGGAAGGGGTTTATAGCTTAATCTTAGAGCAGGAAGAATTTGTATCTCTTCATGTTTTGACAAACTCCATATCTCACTATTCAAAACCTTATCCCATTCACTAATCACAAGTCCTTTGGATCGCAAAAGGGCCCCAGTTAGCTTTATTGCTAAAGGTAGACCTCTACATTTCTCAACAATTTGTCGACCTGACTCTTCAAAGTCTGAATGCATATAGGAGTTAGCATTATGAAATGCATGTCTTGCAAATAGTTTCCAACTATCCTCCTTTTGTAACTCCTTTAGATGATGGATTGGAAAAGTACTCATGACTGATGCAACTTCACGATCGCGCGTTGTTAAGATGATCCTACTTCCTTGTGCCCCATATTTCAAGGGGTTAATTAAATCATCCCAATCAGTGTAATTCCTAGTCCAAACGTCATCCAAAATGATTAGGAATTTCTTTCCCATCAGTTTCTCCTTTAGTTTAAGTTGAAGCCTATTTAGATCTTTAATATTACTGGTCGAAGAAGTTACCGTTTCCAGAATTGTTTTCGTTACTTCAACCTTATCAAAGTCTTCTGAAACACAAACCCATGCTACAGGGTGAAAATGCTTTTTGACCTGTTCGTCATTGTATGCAAGCTTAGCCAGGGTGGTCTTGCCCATTCCCCCCATGCCGACTATGGAAATCACACCTATCTTATTGTCACCAACGTCATCAAGAATTAACTTTTTAATTATTTTATCCTTATCATCATTTCTACCACAAATGTCTGAATCTTCTACCAAACAAGCAGTTTCAGATGGTTTCTCTCCGACGGTACTAGCTTGTACTAGATCCGTGAGATACTGTTGACTTGCTAGATTTTTTAATCTCCCATGTACCCGTTTTATCCTTACTTGTATTTTCTTGAAAAAAAGAAAAGTATGGATGGAGTTTCGTACCTTACTTGGAGTGGTTCCAAATTCCGCATCTAATTTGGATTGTAAGGCTTTTGTAGCAATCACATCCAAGACGTCCTCTGCTTCATAGACAGCAACCTTCAGGTCATCAAGCCACGTTTTCACACTAGAATTGGTAACTTGTTTGTCCTCGGCATCTTCGAGCACCGCTCCCACAGATAGCAATACATTGTTCAACTTCGACAAGAGTTTCTCGGGTTTTCGTCCCCTTACGAAATCAACAAACTCGCGGGATGCCATTCTATCAAATAATACTTTAAGTAAGGCAGAGAGAAATGCTCGTCCCACTAATTCGGCCATGTTTTGTTCTTTGAAAGGGGAAAAAGAAAATGAAGAAAGGTGAGATTGCAAAGAGCTGAGAGTAAAATGTGGTTGCAAATGCTCAGGAAAGAAAAAAAAAAAGTGGTTGCAAGTAATATTTGGCAATGAGTATATGCGGAGGAAACAGGTCAAGTCAATGATCCCAGCAGTTATTTAAGACTCTTAAATAAGAAAGAAGAAAGAAGAAAGAAGAAGAAGTACGTGCGGATTCTGTGCAGAAAGAAGAAAGAAGAAAGAAGAAAGAAAAAGAAGAAGAAAACGGGGAGAGGTTTCAAACGCTCAGGAAAAAAAATAAAAAAGTGGTTGCAAGTAATATTTGGCAATGAGTATATGCGGAGGAAACAGGTCAAGTCAATGACCCCAGCAGTTATTTAAGACTCTTAAATAAGAAAGAAGAAATAAGAAAGAAGAAAGAAGAAAGAAGAAGAAGTACGTGCGGATTCTCTGCAGAAGAAGAAAGAAGAAAGAATAAAGAAGAAAGAAAGAGAAAGAAATAAGAAGGGCTAGCTTAATTAAAAGGGGCTGGGCCCTTACTTGAAATGTGCTGGACATCAACTTCACTGACACGGACCAAAATAAATAAAACACTATAAATCAACTACAAAAAGCCCAAACTCAAAAGATCAAAATAAAATAAATAAAAGACATATTAAATTGTGCAAATGCTGACATTCTTTTTTTTAAAAAGTGAAGTCTACTATTATATAATTAACCTTTTTATGTGAGTCTCATGCTTAAATATTATATATATATATGTATATATAAAAGATAGCTCGAAGTTCTGTTCGTACAGAAGTAAACTTGGTAAGAAAAATAAGTGTTTTTTAATATATTTCTTTATATATGATTAATAAAATGATCCTTAGATGATTAGTAAACAAAGTCGGCAAAAACAAAATGGTAGATTTCAGGAATCGTTGAATAGTCATATTAATATATTTATATATATATATATAGATTTTATTAATTAAATAAAATAAATGATTTTGAGTATTTTAAATAATAATGTGATGCAAGCACTCAATTAAATAGAATTGTGAAAAATGCTACTAACCCTCCTAATTCTCATCAATATATATATCTTTATATTTTAAAAGCGTCTGTATGATATAAATAATAAATTATAATGAATAATAATTCTTGTTTAACATTTTTATTCCATCAATGCCCTTGGTAGCTAGGCGTGCATCACATTGGTAGCCAGAAAGAGTAATATTGTTAGATATAGTTAAATGTTGTACAAGCGCCGTATATTTAAAAAAATAATAATAATAAAGTCTATTATTAAAAAATAATTTTTTTATGTAGGTCTCATATTTATTTATTTATTTTTTTGTTAAATAAGTGTGCGATCTTTATGCACTCTATAACTGTAAATATCATTTCTTAATCATAAAACGGTATATTTGATATTTTCAATTTAGAAGGAATTAAATTTCGGAAAGAAATTAGGCATAAAAATAAACCAAATATATACTATAGGAGTAGTAGAGGAGCAGGAGTAGACGATAATTTTTCTTTTTCTTTTCCTTTTTCTGATCCCTCATGAATAATTATTGTTAAAAAAAACACTAATTGATACAGTGAATGTTCAATTGGTTCGAAAATAACCGACATTCTGAACTTTTATTGCAGCACGTTTAAAAGATTGAAATGTTCTTCCTATAGCAACGGTCCAACACCACTACTGCTAATTTCGTGGACGTTGCCTTTGGAAAAGATCAGGATGAGAAAATCAAGTTCACATGGTATAATAGAGCCTACCAAAAAAGAAAATGCCAATGAATTAAAGCTTGCTAATTTCATTGACTTGCCTTTGGTTTAACTCAAACCATTTTGTTATTATTATTTACAGATTTTTCATCTTATCTGTATAATCAAACAAGTTCTTGAAATTAGCTTTAAAGGGAAGGAAGCACATAGCCACATATATGGTATAGTACTAAATGAAATGCCCCAGGAAGGCAGTGGTTCTAATTTCATGGACGACGCCTTTGGAAAAGAGATAAGAGAATCAAGTTCCTAAGAGCATCTTCATTGGCTTAGCCCATTTTATCTTCAAAATTTAGTTAATATCACACTTTTTTACATTTGCTTATTCCATTTAAATTCAATCTCCACATTGGATTATCCATTCACTTTCTACATAATAATAAAATATTATTAATTTAATAATTTTTTTTATTTAATTTATTTTTATCACATTTTGTAGTTCTACCAATTAAATGTTAATAATAATTATATTCTAATTAAATTAATATTTAAAAAATCATATTTTCAAAAGTTTATTAATTTAATAACAAAAAATATTTGATTAAACTCGTCTAAATTTCTTAATTACAAACCAACTAGTATTTTTGCTTGGAGTGAGAAACTAATATTTTAATATTTGCTTGGAGTGAGAAATTAGTATTTTAATGTTTGGTGAATCAATTGTAATTCTCCATCTTTGGCCAACCATTATAACAAAAGTCTAAATTATTTTAGATTTACCTAATTCAATGTGTGATATTTTTGTCATCAATTATGTAAAATTTAGCCAATCTTCTCATTTGGCTAAGCCAATGTGAATGCTCTAAATTGTGCAAGGCAACTTACTTTATTAACTCAACCATCCTTTTTACACCCAAATTGAGTGGACTACACAAAAAATATCAGCTACGTTTGGATGTTCATAAGAGTTTAGTTGAGTTGTCAATAATAGTCTTTTTTAGGTCCCATTAAGATGTGTTCACTTTTTTAAGTTGAGATGAATTTAATTTTTAGGTTAAAATGTATGAAGTAGATTCATATGAATTTAATTTTTTTTTTTTATAAAAAGTTAAAAAAGTAGCGATCCCATTAATATCTATATAATATCCAGATTATTATTATATAATCCGGCTTCTTCTAGTGGCTAGAATTAAGTTATTATCTAATCCTTTTGGATTTGCTAGCTGGGAATTGGGGGCGTACGTGCATCACTTTGATGGCCAGAAAGTGGTATACTTGATATATATTTTTTCAACCTAAAAGGAAAAGTCGACAAGAAAATAGACATAAAAATAAACAAGATATATATAAAGTCGAAAGTCGAACCAAACTCTGTACTGGACCAAACCCACTGGTCCGGTCTGGTTTACCAGTCTACCGGTTTTTTTTTACATCCCTAACCACAACTACCAATACTAGAGATCTTGATATCCGGGTCTCGGATTATAATTATAGAGATCTTGATATCCGAATCTCAGATCTAATACTAGATGATCCAATAAGACAGAAGTTCCATTCCACTTCAACTCTAGGCCAATGCATATAGATTTGCAATATGAGCAAATTGATATGCTACTCTCAATCTTGAAAATTGGAGCACTTTAGAGAAATACTCTCAGTTTAATTTGGACCCACCTACAAGAAATCTGGGTTTTTGCGGCTCACTCTGGATCTCCTGAATATTTATCTCCCGCAAACTCACAGATTCAATGGGCATCCCCACAATAGACACAATCAAAATCTGTTTACTTTTCTTTTTTAATTTATTTATTTTTTTCTAATTGGCATCTTATATATATATATTTATATTTTTCAATTATAATAAGTGCCTATCGTGCTACAGGAGTAAACAGTAAATTTTCACATTCCATTTAGATAATTCATGTTTAGCGTGTTGTGTTTTTCTATATTTCTATTCTCATCTTGTGTGTCTATTTATACGAGGTGTTTTTAATCTTTTAATTCAGCTATGTCAGGTGTCGACAGCTTTACTTTTATTTGATCTTTCAGTTTTTTACTTTCCTGTTTGTGTGTCAGCTCTCTCAAATCCTCTCTCATTGTTGGCTTTCTCCCTCCCGAGTTCTCTCTCTCAATTCAGAACCTCTCTCTTTTCTCTCTCTTAGTCTCGCATGGCTTGCCGCCGTTAGCAGCCATGGACCAGGCCGGACAGCACCAATTCTCAAAGGTCTTGGCGCGGTTCTCAAAGGTGGGCTCACGGCGAACATTAGGCTTGGTTTGGGTACTCAAAGTATCCCAAATCTTCTCAACACTTCTCGTACGGACCAGCGTTCCTCAACATCCAAACAACTTTAGCCAACCTACTTCAGACTCCCTCCCTCTCTCTTCTGTGCGTAGTAACGTCCTCTCTCTTTGCACCCTTTTCCAGTGGCAAGTGTACTGCCGAGATCAACCATTCGCAACCCACTGTGTTCCCATGAGTTGAGATCAACGTCAACGTGCGAATACCATTGTGTCCCCGTGAGGTGGTGGAGGTGTGGTGGCCTGGGTGGCCGCGTACGACGGCCCAAGTAGAGAGAAACCCATTTCGGTTGGGATATTGCATGGGAGAGAGAGCTGCGCGTGGGGGAGATCGGTGATGGTTGGGGGAGTCGCCGGTGGTGGCGGTGAGGCTGGGCGGCGCACCAACGGCACCGGATTGGGCTGAAACCCATTTCGGGCGTGGGGAGAATCGAGCTAGAGGAGAAAGAGAGAGAGCTGCGCGTGGGGGAGGTTGGTGGTGGCTAGGAGAGTCGCCGGCGTGAAGGGAAGTCGTCGGTGGTGGCAGTGTGACTGGGCGGCGCACGGCGGCGTCAGGCTGGGCTGAAACCCATTTCGGGTGTGGGAGAGAATCGGGCCAGAGGAGAAAGAGAGAAAAAGTGAGGAAAGAAAAAAAAAACACTATAATATTTATTATTATTAATAAATAAAAAATAAAATCACTATAATATTTATAATTATTATATATATAGATAAATAAAATCACTATAATATTTATCACTATTATATATAAATTAAAAATAAATTCATTAAAATATTTATCACTATTATATATAAAATAAAATCACTATAATATTTATGGGATCCACACTTTTTTCAACTATCTATCCAAAAGTCAACAATTCAACATATTTCATACATCCAAACAACCCAAACTACTTTCAATGGGACCCACAAACTTACTCCAATCTTTACTCACAACTATTCACAACACTTCTCAACATTTCTCGCTATCCAAACTAGGCCTTAAGCTGGAGATAAGCTCTCAGATGTGAAATTTCGTTCACCAACTAGCATACCATGGATAGCCCTGTAATACCAGAGTTGATCTCTCTATTCATGTATGTAAATATCTTGCTTTTTTGGGATTTTATATTTTGAAAAAAATTGTGTTTTTTATTGGATTTCTAGAACTGATGCTCTGGTTTCAGGCACAAGCATCAATCTGTATAAGTTGAAATATGAGATGGTGGGAGAAGAACCAAAAAGAAAAGAAGAAAAAAAAGTAAGAAGACGTGGAAGAAAAGAAAGAAAAAAAAGTTGCTTTTGGGTGGATACAGACGGAAGATGATTGAGTTAATGGAAAACCTCTTTCCGTGGTTTCGGCAGTTTCTGGGGGTAGTTAAGTGGTGGTCGGCCTTTCTTGGTGCTCCCCACGAGAACCATCAAAGGGTACTTCAAGCTTTTGCTGTAGATTTCTGAGCCTTTCTTCCGGTAAGGGACTTCAAGCCTTTGTTGGTATGCTCAGAATTCTCTTCTCACAGCTGTTGTCACCGTCTTTTTGTTTGGGTTTAACCTCTCCCTTGCCTTCTTCCTGGGCACAATGTATTCATTAAAAAAAAGTTGTAATTGGATGTTGTTGGCATCTTATGGAGACTCATCACCAGGTGAAAGAAATCACACCCCCAAAAAAAAAAAATTCCAGATAATTTGCGTTGTTTGGAGAAAAAAAGTTGCAAAATTCTGTCTTTTGTTTAAATAATTTAATGAATAAAAACAAAAAGTAAATTTTAACAAATATAAATACAGAAAGTATAATAAATATGATCATCGTAAATGAACACAATTATATGCTTCCCATTGAAATTTTCTTCTGTTAATCAAATAATTTCTTTCGATCAAAACTAATTTGTTCCAGTATGATCATGAATAGATAAAGCCCACAAGAACTTACCGGCCTGGAGGTAGCGGAGGAGATCATAGATTCAGATCAATGATCATATAGGCCATAATCTCTGTGTTTAGTCTCTGTGTTTAAAGATGATATAATAAATTATAAATCGTGGGCCATGAGCTTGTGATCAATTTGTAGGAGGAACCTTCATTCTTTTATACGTCCTTGACCTACTTAATTGACGAGAGAGGGCAGTACCAAGCTTGAAGTTTGATTGATTTTCTAAAAAGGATAGTGGGGCCAGCTGTTCCTACAATCATTTCCACCTTTATTTGAAGAGAATAAATGTATGGAATGGTGGAAAGTGAAGCAAGAAAATATAGAATGAGAGAAAAAGGAACAAAAGCAAATTTATATATCATGTTAATGGGTTCTTGTCATAATCTAGCAGATATCTTTCAGTCACTAACTTATCTTTAAATTCGTTCACTCGTGTCGCATTTGGGGTCCATATAATTATCATATCCCATGTGGCATTTGATGCCTCGATCATTGCTCATTGGTACACTTGATCCATTGCCATCATTATTGATAGCACGTAAAGTGTGCCTTCAACTTTTTGTTTTCTCAAGGATAATGTACTTTCCGAGTATACTAATTAAAGAATTAGTATTTCATTGGCAATGCCCATAAAAAATAATAACAAGACTAATTTTTATAATTTTACATAAAAAAGGCAAGATATAGATATATATATATATATAGCCGGCCGACGGGCATGATTTGGACCCACATCAGGTGTGAAACAACGTCTCTTTTTTGGTTTTGTGAATAAATAGCCATATCTATCTAAATCAAACAAACTTGCAAATCGATCTCTTCACATTTCACGAATCTTTCAAATATTAGAGAATTCAATGCTTTTTGTACCCTTCATCCAACTATATTTTTCAAAAATTCATACAAACATGTATCCTGCATTGGATTTCATCCAACTTTGAAAACCAACAATACGCGGATTGTGGAGTGGGTGGGAGATTCATATAATGATATTATTTATTCTTTCACATGCCTTTCAAATATTTATGTAATGATGCAAGTCAAACAAGTTAAAACACAATCATGAAACACAATTACGTGTAGTCATGAAACATAATTTGCGCTATTACGACAAAATTTGATAAGTACATAAGACATTAGTAGTCATACTAAGAGCACTCCCAAATGGATCCTTTATAATAGATTTTTCTTTAAAATATAAAGAACTGCTCTCAAAAGTGTCTTCCATTGAATCTTTTATTTTAAAGATGCTTATACATTCTGTTACAGTAAATCTCTAGATGTAGAGAATACTGTTTATTCACATTATATAATTATTGAGAGTGAATATTCTCATAATATATTTTGAGAATATTTTCATTATATAATCTCTTCTTTTTATTTTTTGCATTAATTTATATTTTGATTTAACTTAAATTTGGGTTAATATAAAATAGAACATAATTATATGACATTGTATATGGGGACATATTACAAATATCAAAAGATATGAGGATATCATTAGTAGTTTGAGAAAATATTTCAAAGGAATAAAAAAGATTAAAAAGTATAATATTTAAATACTATGAAGAAAAATAGATAAGTTGATGTATGATATATTGTAAAAGTCAGTATGTAAAATAAAAAAAGTAAGTTTTAGTGATGTATTTTAAAGAATAGGATGAAGAATCCATTGAGAGTGCTCTAATATAGATTACTATGAGCCAATCAAGCGAGACCTGACAAATTCCGCGAATCCAGACGGCTCAAATTTTTATAGCATCTATCGAGACGCTGACAACTTCGAATTTTGTGTCATTTCTCGAGTTCTAGGTTTTGCGGGTTTCAGGATTTCCGGGTTTTTTTTTTTTAATCCTCAATCCAAGTACTTAAGCCTTGAGCCTTACTTTAGGACGGCCAGCACAGACTGAGGCCAGTTCAATGGGAGACATTGACTGGGAGGAGGACGCCAGTCCCCGTACTTCTCTGCCTCCTTTGGAGGCAGTCGTAGAGATGACAAGGCACCTGAGGAGAATGTTGGATAATCGTTGGGTCGTTCCATATAATCCGTATTTGCTTGCAACATTTGGCTGTCACATTAACGTCGAGATTTTTCTACAGTAAAAGCAGTAAAATATCTTTATAAGTACATTTACAAAGGGCATGATCGTGTTATTTTTAATTTGGTTTCTAAACAAAACAATCAACAAATTGATGAAATACAACAATTCCAATCGGCCCAATGGATTGCTCCACTTGAAGCTATGTGGAGAATATATGGCTTCGTTGTTAATGAAATGTACCCAGCAGTGTATAGCTTACATTTACATCTTGATGATCAGCACCAAGTAAATTTTCGTGCAAATGAAGACTTAATCAATGATCTCAACTCTGATCGGTCTGCAAAATTGATATTAATAGAATTCTTTGCATTAAACCGAGTTGATGAGAATGCTAGGACATTGTTGTACAAAAAATTTTCAGAATTCTATGTTTGGAGCCAACAATACAAAGAGTGGGCTTATTGGAAAAAGAAAACTATTATAGGTCGAATTTTTACAGCAAATCAATTTGAAGGTGAGGGGTATTATCTACGGATATTACTAAATCATGTAAGAGGACATTTGTCATTTGAAGATCATGTAAACATTCGAATTTGGCTGGCTCTCATCTCCTTTTGTTGCAGGGATAAGTTGGTAATTTAACAATGGTGTGTAGTGGCCGCTGCCAAACAGTGGCTTCTCCCAAGAATATTTCTATTCTGAAATAGGATGACAAACACCAACCTTCAAGCAACTAATTAACAATCAATCACCATATAACCTCGGAATATATGGTGATATAAACATTGAATGTTTACTAGGGAACTACAAAAATAAATATCCCCATGAATTCTTGTTTACATTTTGAGATAGCCACTGTCCTCCTTGGCCAACTCCAGAACTATAACAATCAAGTGGTATACGAAGTAGCACATCACTAAGCATGGTCACAAAAACGCAGGCCATCAAGGAATTTCACATTTAAAACCTTCGTAGAGATAAATTTCTAACTAAAAACCTAATCATACTTAGTGTGGGGGACATTCACAAAAGGGTGGCACTACAGCCACCAAGGGATTTCCCCGACAAGGCAAACTGTCTTCCTTTTCATACATTTTTTTTTTTTACATTCTTAAAAATTAAAAAAAAAAATTCATAACATCAATAAAAAAACACATAGTAAACAAAAAACAAAAAAACACTAAGTAAACAAAGAAAAAAAAACCTATCAGGAGAAATGCTCGAGACCCTCCAAAGAGAAATGCGCATTTCTCATCACAAAATATGTAATAAATTTTAAATATTACGTTTCTGCAAAGAAACCTCTGGATATATTTGCTTTTTTGACCGAAAGTGTTTTCGAGCAATGGTGAAATCTATTCACTTTTTAAAATTGTTTTAACTGAAATACTTCTACTAAATTAGTCTCTTGATCAGTAATAATTTTTTTTAAAAAAGTACAAAAAGACACCCAAGTACATAGGAAGTATTTACCTATAAAAAAAAGTACATATGAACTATTTTAAAAAACTATATATATATACACTTCCGTCGGTCTAGTCTGGTCAAAAAAACCACACTTCTCGACCAGACCGAAAATCAAAATTCTAAGGTATATATAGACCGGACTGGACCAATATACTTATCGGTTTGGTACGGTCTGGTCCAGTCTAGTCAGGTTTTCCATTCCAGACTGAATAACTTACACCCCTAAGTGGAACACCCAACTAGAATTCTCCTCAGTTATTATCATTCCATCAATGTAGCACCTAAACATTTTAACTTATTGCAACTTTTCTACTGCTTAACTTGCCACTGCTTATAAGGATAACTAAATTTATGGATGTTCTTCGTTTTTTTTTTCTTTCTTAACATATGAAAGAGCCCTTTGTCCCACAAATCCCATACCCACCCTTACAAGCATGGAAAGTACAGAGGGCGAAGAACAGTAAAACTTTTTGGAGAGAGAGATTTTAGATTTTGGCATTCAAAACTCAAGATCATCATCATAATGAAAGGGGCAAAATAAAAAATTGGTACTGGATGGGGTAGGAATTTCACACATAAAATGGTGTGGTGGTTGAGGAAAATGTTCAGATTATGTTCTTATTTTTCCAGACCAGGCTAGATTATGTTCAGATTTTTCCAGACCAGGCTAGACAAGGCTATATTTGGTTAGGAAAAAAATAGTTGAAATGTATCTCATCCCACAATTTTTTTAAACGAGTTGTCTCAACTCTCAACATCTATCTCATTCCAGATTTGCAGACAGCTAATTTCTTCAAGTTTAATACACTGGATGAATATCTGAAAAGTACTGAAATATACAACAGGGGTTAAGCTCTATAGGCACATGGTCCTCACCTGATCCATCAACTCTTATCAATGTTCCATTGATTTTATTGGTCCCTACTCTCTATTCACTAGCATGCACCCTTGAAGACAGTGAACCACAACCAATTCCATGGCTAAAAATAGGAACACAGATATGAGTTATGTATGCAAATGCAAGATTTGATTGGGCCAAAAGTGCAACTTTTGGACCCAACAAGTACTAGCAAACTATGCAGACAATTTTCCCTTCTTGGCACGCTGTGGCTTCTGTTCAACCTCTGGAAGATACCTTTGCCCCTTTTGAGTTTGGAATTTATATCCTTTTAATATGCTGGTCAAGCCCCAAAAAAATACTACAAAAACAGTTACATAGAAAGTTAAGAATCCTTAATTTGGGGTCAACCAAGATCGATTATTAGAGAGATATATCATTAAGACTTGAGGAACAAAACATTTTGGTACTCACATTATGCTTTCTTTTCTCTACCAAAAAGAGAACCAAACCACCAAAAAACGAAAGAAACTTATCTTTATAACTCAACTCAAACCTCAGTTGATTCCATTCCCCCATCAACAACCTAAAAAAGAAATCCCACAAGGTCATCATACTTTGCTTCTCTCTCTCTAATCCTTTCCTAATCCCCAACTCCAATTCCCGTGCAGGCCATCTTGGGACCAATGAATCATATCCACACCACTCCCCATAGTGTGTCACACACGCTCCACCTCTTCATTTCTAGAGTACTTTTTTCTCTCAAGCATCCAGTTTTCTATAATCAAAACAAATAGATTGAAGTGGAAGATTCATCATCATGCAGACTCACAATCTTTCCATCGCTTCTCTAAGAAATTGATAATGCTATTTTATATTTGATTGTATATAGTTTGTTGTTTGTCGTATTGTAACGACTTTATATCTATAAAATGTGTCTTGTAGCAAGAGTCAATACCAAATGCTCAAAGGCAGGGTTGGGATGAGTTGTAGACTCAAAGATCCTGTGTTTGATTCCTCACTAGGAGTTTCCTTGGATTACTTTGTACATGATTCTTGCAGGTTTACTCCCTACTGGTAAGCTCACAGTGCCCTTCTTTGGTGAAGTTCCACATAGTAAAAAGAAACTTGTCTGGGCTTTGACTCAAGTCATCTGTTGAAGAAGGAAATCACTGATTTGATAGAGATGCCTGGGTATTGGAAATATTTTTAATCTGGTCTTGTGTGTGTTTACACCTCCCTCCGATTGAAAGCCTTCAATAAAAAAAAAGGTAAAAAAAAAAATAAAAAAAATGAAAAAACGTAGCCAAGGGTGATGATAGCTAGAAACAACTTTCCTCTCCTTTGTCTAACTTTTCTCTTATTTTCTCTAGATTATTTCAATGAATAAGAAAAAAGAACGGGAAAAAACAAATCCATGAGTGATGATACTTCATAACCAATATCCTCTTCCATTCCCTTGTGAATGACCGATTGTTCTTCAAGTTTCCATTCCAAAATGTCAATCATCCTTTTGTCACTTGCATTTCGTTGTAGTCGACGGCAGTTTTAGATTATAATGATAGTTTTCTGTAGTTGTCATTTGATCTTCTCTGAAACTAGTTCTTAGAATGTGAGATATTTAACATGGGAGTTCAGCATGAGCATGAGATATTTAAGGTGGTGAATGGAACTCCAATTATTGTTTTTTGTTTTGCTTTTCCCCTTTATAAATATCTCATCACACTCTTTTGAATTAGTTGAATGAGTTGGAAGGAGATGGCTTCTGACCAAGCTATTGCTTGAATTTAGCCTGTCATCATTCTGAGAATGGTTTCCTTTTATTTTGTTTTAGCTTTTTAAGATTGTGAGGCAGGTGACACTTGTGTAGATAGAACATGTGGGCAATTGCAATAACTTGAAAAAGGGGCCATCTCAACATAATACTTGAATCATTATCTGAAAAATACAATCAAATATATCATAGTAAACCATATCAGTTTGTAAATTTTCTTTTTTGCAAGATCCCTTTGTAGACCAAGCATTTCTCCTGAAAAATATATACGATATTGTCATGCTTGTAATGCAATTTAATAGGACTTTTGAATGCTACAGATTTTCATGGTATCCCCCCCCCCCCTCTTTCAATTTCAGGACGCCTATGATTTCTGCCATGCATGAAGGTAGATGTTCTGGAGGTAGATGCCACTAATCCATTTAGTGTTTCTGTTTCCTTGGAAGAATGATAATCCAAATAGATCACTTGGTGCTTCGATGATTTGTTTACTCAGTAGGCTTTTTCATTTCAGATTCCTGATGTCCCTTTAAAGGTTAGAAAGCTCATTGTAAAGTCATGCAATGCGTTGACCCATAGAGCTGCTAGATTGGCAGCTGCTGGTATCGGGGGAATCTTGAAAAAGATAGGCCGGGATGGAAGTGGCGGCATCACAGGTGGAAGGACTAGAACTGATGTTAAAATGAGAAGAACAGTGGTTGCTATTCAAGGGAGTTTGTATACAAGTTATACGATGTTTAGGGAATACTTGCATGAAGCTTTGTGGGAAATATTGGGGGAAGACATTGCTCCACGTCATTCTTAAGGTAATCGAAGATGGACCAGGCATTGGAGCAGCTGTCCTTGCCGCCACATATTCAAAGGACAGTGTGTGTGTGGATAGCGTACAGTTGCTATGAATATATGTTCAATTACATACAAATAGTCCCTGTAAATGTAGAGTTATTTTTCAATATCTTCTTGTATAAAGGAAGGATTGTCCACATATAATTTTTCTTTTTTCTGGAATTTCCATCCATTGATAGATTGATGTTGGTATTGTGAAAATGATGTTCGTTATAAAATTTTCCACTCCCAGTCTTGATTTTCAGGAAGATGTCCTTTTGCCTTTTGAATTTTCCATCCCGAATCTTTGATTATAAGACACGGGAAGTGGGTTTTATAATCTTCATTTGTTATTATAGAATTGTTCGATAGATATTGTAGAATTCACTTCATATGTCTCTATCACTTGAAACAGTACAATTTGGATCAGAACTTGAGGGGGATTGAAATCACAATAATTGAATTTCTGAATCAGGTGGATTCTTGGAGGAAATCCAACAGATGAAGAAAAAAATAAAACAGTTGCAACACAAACAGTTTCAACATAAAGCCAAACGTAGTTGTATCCTGAAAGTTATCTAGCATTCCAAAACAGATCAATTCACGGAATGTTCCAGTTCCACTGCTAATATCTCAGCTTCTCATCTCAACTCTTCTCAGTTTCCAACAAGTTCAATTTGACAAGGCAAAACTTCAGTGCAGATGAACAGTCATTTTTCGTGATTTCAATGTCAACTTACTCCTGCCCACATTGATCATGTCACATGTCTGCAAATTAACAAGTGAAAAAAGTGTCACATGGAGACCAAACATGAAAAACAAAAACAAAGCAAGGTAGTCACTTGCTTTTACAATCATCCAAAATGTTTTTTCATTCAAAATTAAATAACGGATTTGATACTCGCTAATAGACTTCTGATCAACATAATGGTTTTGCCTCCGATCCCTAAATTAACACCAGCTCCACTGGCATCCAATCAGTGGCGGAACCAGCAATTTTTCTGGGTCAAATAATTTCTAGTGTGTGACACATTGAGATTTAAAAAAAAAAAAAAACAAACACATAACTATATATAAAATCAAATCTCGATAATTTGCCATATACATGTAGAAATAAAATTCTAAAAATACGTCTTAATATATGTTTTAGATTTTTGACGATAATGTTTTATGAAATAATATTCGTCTATTATTATTTTTGTAATGAAATATTTAGAATTTATTTACTTCATAGAAACTACCAAGTGATCTTTTAGAATGTCACTATGTAAATTAGTTTATTAAGTTTCATGTAAACTCTAGATATTTTCGTGTCACCTTAAGCATATAATACTATAATAGAGATCTTAAATAAGTTTTGTCTTGCTCAATTAAGTCTGTATAAAAATTATTTTCTACATAGATCACCAACCTTAGATGATTTTTCTTGTATTCTCACTTTGGATTCCATATTAAGAAGCCCAATATTGTATAACAAAAAATTTTGGGATCTATATTAATAAGTTTATTATTTCTCCTAAACTTAGTTTTGATTTAATTTTGGTGAGACCACACTCTTAAAAATAAATAATATATAGGAATTATACAAAATTCTTGGACTATAGGACAAAAATTGGAGAGATATTTCTAAATATATTGGAATTTTATAAAATTTTGCAAAGCATATGGCTGGGATTATAAATTTTTTTGGGTGGTCATTTTCTATATTTATAAAATTATGATTAAAAATTAGGATATATTTATTTTTTCAAATATTCTGGTGGCAACTGATCTTTAGTAATGCTCTTTATGTAGTGTGTGATTCATAAAAAACTGGGTCTAAGCAAAGCTAAACGAGATCAAAATGGTATAAAAGAGTAAATACCTCACCCTTGTTTTGATCATAGACTTTTGGTTGGCTCACTCAATCAATTCGAAGTCAACTATTTTGATGGGGATGTGAGCAAGCTTGCGCCGCCATTCTTCTTTTCCTTTTCTTCTTTTCCACCTTCTCTTCATTAATAAAGGACAATTCCTGATCTCTAGAAGAGAAAGGGAAGTGAGGTGTTGAAGCCCCTCTTCTAACATGCAGTACTCCAGCTTTGGACAGTTCTTGATTGTCAGTTTTTCAAGTGAGGTGAGGCGTTGAAGCCCCTCTTCTGGCATTCGCTCCAGCTTTTGGCAGTTATGGATACTCAAACTTTTAAGAGAGGTGAGGTTCTCAAATCCATTCTTGTCGAACAACGTCAAATTTGGGAATTCATTAATCTCCAGACTGGTCAGATTTGTGGGAAGCAACCCCTTCTCCGGAAAAGACACCACATCTAATTTCGATCCGCCTAGAATTTCCAAATATCTAAGAGAGGCAAGATTTTGCAAACTCCACCCCATCCGACTCTCAACGAGTTTCTCACAATCCCAAATATGAAGTTCATTCAGACTGGAAGGCAAGCCCCCTTCTGGAAGGGTCACAATATTTGTACACCATATTATAGAAAATTGAGTAAGAGATGGAAGGAGCAGGTGCATCTTGTCAGGTAGCGATCTGAAACTCTCACAATTACTGATCCATAACCTTCCAAGGTTGGTGGCATGCAATACTCCTCTCGGAAATGACACAAAATTAGGACACTCTTCGATACTTAGAGACGACAAGGCCACTAAATCATGTTGATGTTGTTCTGCAAGTGTAAGAAATTCTAGATTCCTACACTTCCCAATTGTCAGATCCTTAACATTTGGGAATAAATCCATTGCAATGGACCGGAGAGAATCACAACAGTACAAGTACAAAACTTCAAGGCATGAATAGTCCAAGTTCGTTGGGAGCCCCAACTTCTTACAATTGTTTATTCCAAGAGTTTTTAATGTAGAGGGTAGACCACCCACTGGAAGAGACATACACGAGAAAAAGTCACCCATATCCACTGTACCAAATCCTCCAATTCTGAGCTCCTTCGTAACATGAATTGGCAGTTCCCTTAATATATCCTCCCTACAATTTGTCAGCTTCAATTGACATATAGCTGGAGCCCTTGGGAGTGAAGCCAACATCTTCGGACAGTCTATAATCTCAAGGATACCCAAAGAAGGAAGGTGAATGGGCAAATCTCCCGTTAGCTTTGAGCATCTCTGAATATAAAGCTCCTCGAGACTATGGAAAGCTCCTCCCTCATTTTCGGCACCAAAGGAAATCCATTTCTCCCAATTCAACATCTGCCCAAATCTCAAAACTTTCAATGCCCCAAACGGCTTAATAGAAGAAGAACCAGTAGTACTTCCGTAAAACTCTTCACCCACTGCTACAATTCCCTCAAAACCAACAATAGAGAGGTTTTGTAAAGAGGGTAGCTGCCCAAGTGCTGGTAAGCTGCAACAATATTTACACTTTTTCAAATGAATAGACGTTACATTAGAGAAGGAAGGATCCCCTACCCAATTTGGAAAACTTCCACCCATGTAGTAATTTATAGTGAGACTTTTCAGGTTTCTATGTGGTTGCAGACCGTTGAGTACATCTCTTTGACTTCCAGTATTTGAACCTGCTTTCCAGTTTAATGCCAACTCTTTAAGGTCCATTTTATTCCTCCAGCATGCACCTTCTGCATCTTTGAAAGATTCAACATTTTCAAGATCCAAGATAGAAAGTGCTCCTCGAAGATTTGCAAGCTCTCCCAATTCTCTAATGCTACACCCAGTGCGTTTACTAACAACAAACTTGGTTAATGTCTGGAGACATTTTAGTTTGCCCATATGCATCGGCATCTCCATTATGCAGGGAGTTTCAGTCAAATCAAAATGGCGTAAATTAACGAGTTTTTGCATGTCTCTTGGCAATGTTTCAAGTTGTCTACAATAAGATAACTTCAATGTTTGCAAATTGTACAACTTACATACAGAATCAGGCAACCTTCTAATTTTCGAACGAGAAATGTCCAAATAACGTAACTGTGTAATTTTTCCAATTGATTCTGGCAACTCGCATATATTCTCGTAGTTAGTTAGGGAGAGCACCCGTAAACAACTTAACATTGGCAATAAATCACGCAACAACTTTTTAGTTGTGTAGAAACAAGGTGACGATTTTAATGCCAAAAATGTATGCAATTGCGTAGCTTCTTGAAGAGCCTCGAACTTCTTAAAATTTTCGTACTCATCTCTAGCATACGACACATGACGAGTCTTGTTAACATTTAGATGAGAAAGGCTATCAACCTCCAACCTAAATGTAAATTCCCCAGACACAAATTTTGCCAAGTCATTGATGAGATCATGCATCACAAAACATAGTTCATCTTCATTCGACTTCTGAAATAATGATCTTGATACAAGAGTGTCAAAGTAATAATTACCAACTGCTTCCATTGTTTTGTTTTCAATTTCGTGGAGAAAACCTTCTGCCATCCATAATAAAACTAATTCATCTTTCTTGAAGGGATAGCCTTTTGGAAATATTGAACAGTAAGCAAAACACCGTTTTATATATGAGGGAAGGTGTTTATAGCTTAATCTTAGAGCAGGAAGAATTTCATTTGACAAACTCCATATCTCACTATTCAAAACCTTATCCCAGTCACTAACATCAACTTTGGATCGCAAGAGGGCCCCAATTGTTTTTATTGCTAAAGGTAGACCTTTACATTTTTCAACAATTTGTCGACCTAACTCTTCAAACTCTGAATGCATATAGGAGTTAGCATCATGCAGAAATGCATGTCTTGCAAATAGTTTCCAACAATCCTCGTCTTGTAACTCCTTTAGATGATGGATTTCAAAAGCACGCATGGCTGATGCAACATCAACATCGCGCGTTGTTACGATGATCCTACTTCCTTGTGCCCCAGATTTAAAGGGGTCACTTAATATCTCACATTCAGTGTAATTCCTATTCCAAACATCATCCAAGACGAATAGGAATTTCTTTCCCATCAATTTCTCCTTTAGTTGAAGTTGAAGCCGATGTAGATCTTGAATATCACTGGTTGAAGAAGTTACTGCTTCCAGAATTGTTTTTGTTACTTCAAACATATCAAATTCCTCTGAAACACAAACCCATGCTACAAGGTCAAAATGCTTTTGGACCTTTTTGTCATTGTATACAAGCTGAGCAAGGGTGGACTTGCCCAGTCCCCCCATGCCGACTATGGCAATCACACCTATCTTATTGTCACTAGCATCATCAAGAAGTAACTTATTAATTATTTCATCCTTATCATCATTTCTACCACAAATGTCTGAATCTTCTACCAAACAAGCAGTTTCAGATGGTGTCCCTCCGACGGTACTAGCTTGTAGTAGACCCATGAGATACTGTTGACTTGCTAGATTTTCTAATCTCTCAAGTACCCCTTTTATCCTTGCTTCTATCTTCTTTAAAAATAAAGAAGTATGGATGGAGTTTCGTACCTTACTTGCAATATTGGTTCCAAATTCAGCATCTAATTTGGATTGTAAGGCTTTTGTAGCAATCTTATCCAAGACGTCCTCTGCATCATAGACAGCATGCTTCAGCTCATCAAGCCACGCTTTCACACTAGATTTGGTAACTTGTTTGTTCTCGGCATCTTCGAGCACCGCTCCCACAGATAGCAATACATCCTTCAACTTCGACAAGAGTTCTTCACTGGGTTTTCGTCCCCTTAGAAGTGCTCCTCCCACTAATTCGGCCATGTTTTGTCCTTTGAAAGGGGAAAAAGCAAATGAAGAAAGGTGAGATTGCAAAGAGCAGAGAGTAAAATGTGGTTGCAAATATGATCTACGATTCAGCTGTGAAAGAAGATATGATAATACCTTGGGTAAGGTGAGCCCTTTATCGGCTTTTGACCGTATTTTCTCTACGAGAACTCATCCGACGGTATATCAGCGATCTTCGAGCTTATTGCTGCAACTCTGACGGCCCTCTTCACTCTGGATTTCCTAAAAGCGCAGAAAAAAGTGTAGATTGGTAAAGAATTACTTGTAGATTCCTGAAAGTTTCAATATCAAAATTATTGGGAAAATATATATTTCCGATACCTACCTTTTCTTGAAGCAATGGCAACGGTCAGACGAGGAGACATTCGCAACAGAGAGAGAATGATTCACGCTGCACTTTTTACGCTAAGACGAAGAAAGAGGCGGTTTCCCGGCCGACATGATGGTGGTCGGAGCTATTAGGAGCGAGGAACCTTGTTTACCACTCGAAACGCTGCCGTCACCGGTAACAGATGACATAAACGACGAGGTCGTGGAGGAAACGATCTTGAGAGAGAGAGAGAGATGGAGAGCAGAGAGAGGGGGAGGTCATGAATGTAGAATAGGATCCAGTGAGAGAGCACAGAGAGAGGGGGGAGGGGAAAGCATGTGCACTCGCCTACGTGTTGATCCCTTATTGGTTTCCGATATTCTTAGTTGGAGTCACCGGCTATTCTCTTGGCAATAAGTACTACTTACAACCTACTGCATTGATCCAACGCACCTGATTGCACCCGGTCAAGTCAATGACCCTCATCTCTGCACAAACAAAGCAAGGGCTAATTTGGTCCATGTCATATCTCATTATTATTGAAAAGAAAATGGGGATAAAATTCTGAAATAATTGTCATTATATCATTTTTCAGCTGGAAAATATTTTTTTGACTTTTTTTCAAAACTTGAATTATTAGATTAGTCATCTAATTTTCTAAAATTCTAAGATAATAATATTATTTTAATCTACTTAGTTAATGCAATATTTATTTTTTAAATACATTTTATTTTTTATTTTCATAATTCCCAACCATCTATACATTAAAATACATAAAATCCATCTACCAACCTAAATTAACTTCATTTTCAAATACAAAATATTAAAATATACACATAATATATTCACAAAAGAATGAGAAATAATATAAAATTCCTTAAAGTTAACACATTTATTGAATTACTGTAGCTCATAATCAAATTTATATACCAATGTTTAATATAAGGTGGAAGTTCTAAGGGACATTTTAGCTAAAATTACGTCACAATCCTTATCTCCAATTCCAAATTCTGAGTCTCCGAAGAAAATATCCCAACACTAATATGAATGATATTTCTATGAATAAAAAAATAGAATTTAAAATGAAAAAAAAAATTGGAAATTCAAGTTGGGAATGGTCGTCCTTTTCAGTGGGCCAACGTCGCATGTGTTGGGCGGACCACAAGCATTAATGCATTGACGTCCCCTCTCAACCATTTATTTATTTATTTTGATAATTTAATTATAATCAGGCTTGAGAGTGATACACCAACAAATCCTTGTTGAGCATCATCATCTAATGCCAAGGACTCCTTTTGGCAAAATGTATTCAATGCTAGGGGTGTTCATCCGGTTCCGGATTCCGGCCTGGATCATATTCAGGCCGAAACCCGGGTTACAAAACCCGGATCAAACCGGTCCGGGGTTCCGGGTTTAGAACCCGAGTTCCAGGTTTTTTTTTTTAAATCCATACCCAGTATCAAAACGATGCCGTTTTGATACTGGGTTTTAACCCTACAGGTTGCATCCGTATCGAAGCCAATCTGCCTTCTCTCTCTCTCTCTCTCTCTCTCTCTCTCTCTCTCTCTCTCTCTCTCTCTCTCGTGTGCCATTCTGCCGAAGCCCGAAGGAACCCTAGCCTCCCTCCTTACTGCCGAACTGCCGATCGAAGAAGTCCATCATCGTTGTGACCCCACCATCGTCGTCGTCGAGTTCGCCGTCATCCTCGTGACTCCAGGTTTGTTCTCTTCTTTTTATTCCTCCGATTTTGGTCTTTTTTTTCTAACTTTTTATGCTCAACTTGAGTCCACATTGTTTCGGGTTTTGGGAGAAAGGTGTTCGTTCTTGGTTCATTGTTTGGCAGTGTGATCTTGAGCTCGAGAAGTCTTGATATGATATTTCTGAATGTGATCAAACAGTTTAGATTTACTTATGTCTTTTGATGCATCGTGAATATTTAATGTTCAAATCATACCTTGTCGTGGAGTGTTTAGTTTATTTGAAGTTAGTCTTAGTCGATTGGGAGTTCTCACAAAGGGTTTTGTTTGATGGGTTTGGAGTGCTTGCCTTATTAATTGATTCGGTAACTACGGTCAGGGCATACAGTTTGCAGGATAGTGTTTTGTTGGAGGAGTGCATAAGATATATGTAATTGAAGTCATTGGCCATTTTTAGTTGATTATTATAATGCAAAGTAGTAGTTTGCATTGAAATGAAGCACTCTTGATATTTTTTTGGGTAACTGGTACATTGATATAATGAATTTTTGGAATTCAGTTTTCACATTAATCAAGTAGGTTGCTTACTGAAATAACATTGGTTAATATGTTTCCTGGAGGAATCTTATACTCTATACTCTATGAAACATTTTCTTGTGTTTTCTATAAACTGGGGGAACATATAAAATCGACAATTGCTCTATGCTCATGGCTGGATAGTTGTGAGTTACATGGCTGTGCTGGTTTGAATTGTTCATGTGTATTTAAAACAGATTATCTCATTCAAATTTCATGCATAATTCTCAAATGTGCATCCTGTAATTAACTCGAGCAAGTATGATGTTAATAAAATAAAGGCCAAGGAAGGGTCCCATTTCTCTTACCAAGAGCTTTCTCGATTTCTGATGGAATAAATAGTTTTTTAGAGGCTTGAGCTTCTTTTGCCATGGGTTGTTTATGTTTGTATCAGGGATGAATAATTTTTTAAAAGACTTGAGCTTGTTGTTTTGATCATTTTTATTTGTATTGTTGTTGTATTGTAAAAGGCTTTTCTTTGTTCTCATGATTTCTCTCCTGATCTTCGTTTCATCCTAAAAAGATGTTGTGTTTGAAATGGTGGGACGTTGTCCGCCCGCTCCTTAGGAATTATCCGGTCTCTCTTTTATCCCCATATTGCTTTTCTTCATACGAATCATGATACAACAATAGTAATTAATAATTGAGCAATTGAGACGTTAATTTCAACTTAAATTAGATATATATTCTATTGCCTGATCTTATTTTCTTCTCGTGGTCATGAATTGGATACAATTACGTAATGATCTTTTGTAAAGAGCTAGATTTAATATTAAATATTCATGCCAGATTTATTAATTGACGCTTATCTCTCTATAATCTGACCCTTTAATTTGATCCAATTATTGGATATTTTTCCCCCCTTATCAATTCATGTTGTGTCATTAATTGGCTTTGCAAATTTATGTGTAGAGATTTAAATTTTAATACTAACTGAAAGTAAATTGGACTGTTATAAGACGTTTGGAAACTCACTAATGTTAGTTCATGTTAAGATAATATTAAGAGTCGCATATATATATATATATATATTATATAGAAAAATATAATTAAAAGTCTTATCTTTTACATACTCAACACACTGAAGGTGTGGATGACTTCCACATCAGCTACATTAAAATTATTATTGGTGTTTTGACTTTTTTTTAAATTGTAATGATCAGTCGCAGTGGGATTATTCATAATGAGCTATATATTTATATCTAAATCCCTTGATTAGATGGGGACTTTGCTTGTGTCTTTAACTTGCTTTGCGTAAATCAATTTATTTACGACAAACTTCAACTTCAAGTGCTGAATGCTGGTTGTCAAATGATGCGATTTAATTAAAATGAATACTAATATTCAGGTTACTACCTATACACAACTTTAGATCAAACAACAAAGTACTCTATATATATAGCTCCTAATTGCAATAAGGAAATAAATGTTCAGATTTAATTACATCCACCTTCACGGGAAACAAAATTGCTCATTAGACTACAATAAAAAAGCAGGGCCTGTACAGATTTGGTTATATTGGTTTTATTTACTTCATACTAGGAGATGAGTTCAGTTTATTCAAAACCATAATTAATTTAGGCTCAACATTATATCACTTTTGCAAACTTCTTCATTGTTTTGTGGAATCCCTTTTTTGTTCTTTTTACAAATTTGCAAATAGAGATGTTATATTTTGTTATATTTGATTATTAGTGTTTGATTATTTATTATATTGTGTTTGGTGGTTTTTATTACTCAATAACAGATGGAAGAAGATTCTCTGAGTTGTAATGTCGGTACAACCCAAGGGGTTGGTGGTGACTCTTCGTCTATTCAAGTGGATGTGGAGGAGCATGGGAGTCTTCCAACCCTTTCATCCACATATACACAACAGCCTACCCGTTCCATCCCACCTTTACCCAAGAAATAAAAAAAAAACACCTAGTAACCACTCGGTAGTTTGGGAGCACTTCACTAAAGTGCAACCTATTGACCAGGATAACCCAAAAGCTCAGTGCAATTTTTGCGCTAAACTATACAGTTGCCATTACAAGAATGACACTTCATCTATACTACACCACCTCCAGAATACATGTGAAACTTCTCCTCTTAGATTTAAAGGAGTTGGAAAAAGTCAATCATCTAGTGTTAAGAGGGATGCAGAGGGAAGAGTGTGTAGCCCACAAAGTCTAGTGAAGTATGATGCAGAAAAGCTTAGGGTGTCAACTGTTAAGTTTTTTATTAGGTGTGAATTGCCTTTTAGGCTAATTGAGAATGAAGGGTTTATTGAGTTCGTGGCTGATTTAGAGCCTCGATTTAGTTTGCCATCCCGAATCACTTTAAAAAGGGATTGTATGAAGGTGTATAACGAAGAGAAGATACATCTAAAAAAATTGTTGGATGGTCAAAGAATCTGTCTAACCACCGATACCTGGACATCGGTGCAAAATATGAACTACATGTGCATTACTGCACATTTTATTGATTGCAGCTGGAAATTGCACAAAAAAATAATAAAGTTTTGCCAAATTCCCAACCATAGGGGTGAAACTATTGGGAGGGTGTTAGACTTGGGATTGCATGATTGGGAGATTAATAAGATCTTGACCATCACAGTTGATAACGCCTCTTCTAATGATGTTGCTGTTGATTACATGAGGAGGAGAATAAAGGATAGTGATTGTACCATATTGGGTGGTGAGTTTCTTCACATGCGGTGTGCAGCCCATATATTGAATTTGATTGTTATGGACGGTTTGAGAGATGTTTATGAGTTTGTAACAAGGATTAGAGATGCCGTTAGATATATGAAGTCTTCACCGTCAAGGTTTTCCAAGTTCAAGGCTTGTGCGGTAAAAAAAAATATTAGTGGGAGTATGATTTGTTTGGATGTTCCTACTAGATAGAACTCCACATATTTGATGTTGAGTACCGCTGAAAAACACAAACAAGCCTTTGAACACTATTATATGTGTGTGGATAGTGAATTTGTGAACCTCACTGTTGATGATTGGAAAAAAGCACATATTTTTGTAGAGTTACTAAAAATATTTTATGATGTTACATTGAGCATTTCTGGTTCTTTGTATGTGACTGCTAATGTATACTTCCAAGAACTCTGCACAATTGAAGATACATTAAATGATATGTGCAATAGTCATGACTTGATCACTAGGACCATGGGCACAAATATGAAAAGTATTGGGGTAGCACAGATAGATTCAACTTGATGATATATGTTGCATTTGTGCTTGATCCACGATATAAAATGATAGGAATGAAGTTTTGGTTAAAACAGTGCAAAGGGGATGAGTTGGCGGATATGATAGAGGCCAAAGTTAGATGGAGGCATTGAATCAATGCCTCCATCTATCAATACTCCATCTTTGACTTCAATTTCTTATTGCAATTTCATCTGTCCATTCCCTTTAAATGAGCTTTATAGCAAAGGAAGCACATAGCCACTTAGTATAAGGAGTTGTGCTTCCAAAATTATCTTTTGAGAGATGATATTTGAAATATTAAAATGTGTATTTTTTTTAAAAACATATTAGGTAAATTTAAGATCTACGTACAAATTATTTTCTTAACGAGGGTCTCAATTTATTTTCAAAATAAAAAAATTGTGTGTTAAGATGTGCCACGCGACATTGTATCGGCGCATGGGCCTTATGTGTCGATAGTGGAAGGTCGATGAAGGCTGTAACTAGTAGATATGAGGCACCAGAGTCCATTTTATAGTGCGTATACTATTTGCACATGCCGATGTTAGGGGTCGTGCATCACGTTGGTAGCCAGAAAGAATAATATTGCTAGATATAGTTATATGTTGTAGAAGCGATGTACACTTTTCTTAAAAAATAATGAGGTCTATTATTAAATTTCTTTTTTTTTTTTTTTTTTAATTTTATGTAGGTCTCATGTTTACTCCTTTTTTTAAAAGAAGTGTATGACGCTTATGCACTCTATAACTGTAAATATCATTTCTCAGCAATAAAACTGTATATTTGATATTTTCAATTTAGAAGGAATTAAATTTTGGAAAGAAATTAGACATAAAAATAAACCAAATATATACTATAGGAGTAGTAGAGGAGCAAGAGTAGATGATAATTTTTCTTTTCCTTTTTTCTGATCCCTCATGAATAATTATTGTTAAAAAAAACACTAATTAATACAGTGAATGTGTAGGCACGTGTCTTACTTGCTGTCTGCAACCGTTCACCTGAGTGATAACAAGAAGTTCTGGCGTGTTACGCTTGAAAAAACTCCGATGCTTAAGTCAGTAAGTGCCACAAACAATTTAGAATACAAAAAAGAGATCGATCCCCTACTATCGATGGTTACCTGATATATATAGACTCCGATGTGATGCTTATCTGGTGCAGAATTGATTGGTTTGGATTATAACCGAACTGATCATGTATCTGCATGAAATCTTCATTTTCCCATAAAAAAGATGGTTCGTGGGGTGTATGACTTTGTCGGGACTTGGACTTTCTAGTTCCCTTCGATTAACCAGGAGCCTTTTATATTAGGTTCCCTTCATATTTGGGCTTTTAAGTCAGAATGGGCACTTAACTAAAATAGGCCCTCCAGAATGTTCAATTTGTTTGAAAATAATTGACATTCTGAACTTTTATAGCAATACGTTTTAAAGATTGGAATGTTCATCCTACAACAACGGTCCAACACCACCCGATTACGTCAATGAACAATAATATAATTTTATGATCCATTGGACCGACCTCGTCATCTCAGTTCAAATCAATGATATATTATTTAATAAAACTTAAAATAATTAACAGAATTTTTAATATTTTATACAAAAAAATTATATTCATTATCCATATTCTCATCATCCACTCATCATTCCATGATATGGCATTAGATGATAGGTTCACAAATGAAATATAATAAATAATATCCAATTATCTAATACCACATCATGTGATGATGAGAATTAGGATGATGAGTAGCATTTTTCTATTTAATTGAGTGCTTGCATCACATTATTGTTTAAAATACTCAAAATAATTTATTTTATTTAATTAATAAAATCTAACAATATATATATTAATATGACTAATTACCAGCAAAAAATTCACTTCCCCCTGGGAAATTATGGCCAGAACGTTGGAAACCCCCTCAATCGGAAGGGAGGCAGCGATAATGGGACCTAGAGCCGTAGACTGGGCACATGAATGCCAAGGTACCTAACTACTAGGGGGGTTGCCGGATGAATAGACAAAAGCCAAGAAGGTGAAGAATATGGCGTTTAGGTTCACCCTGGTAGGAGTGCTGGTAGAAGGGGGGTAGGGCTTTGGCACAAAAGCTCCTTAGAGCAGGATACTACTGGCCACGGACGCTAATGGATGCGAACCTGTTTGTTAGAAAGTGTGAAAGGTGCCAACAATTTGGTAACATAACTCATTGCCCGCTTGAAGAACTGACAATTGTAACCGTACCATGGCCTTTCTCCCAGTGGAGAATCAAAATAGTAGGGCCACTACTGGCCAAAAAGGGTAGGGTCAAATTCGTAGTAGTCACTATCAACTATTTCACAAAGTAGGAAAAGGCAGAAACACTTGCGACGATCATGGCTGGGAAAATAATCAAATTTCTAGGGAAATTGGTCGCGTGACATTTTGGCATACCACGGGTCATAATCTCGGATAATGGTCGGCATATCAACTATGACATTATAAAGATTGGTGCGCGAATTTGGTATCAAAGTAAAATACACCCTGCCCCAATACCCCCATGCGAATGGGCAAGTGGAGCATCTAAACCCATATATATAGTCAACCAGATACGTTTTAGAAATAATTGATTCATGATCCACGAAGAGAAGTGAGTTCCTCTTTGCTTTAAGCAATTTCGGAGGTATTCCTATTGGGTACCCGACAAATTTACTCTGTTTGCTGGTCATTAGAGCACAACGTAACACTGGAAATTGCATTAACAACGGTCACAAACCCCATCACAGGTTTAAGAACGACTGTACCTCAGTAGAGCTGTCTTCTCTTCAGTTCAGGATAAATACATAACAACGGTCACACAAAAATGCTTGCAATACGGTGTCGATGAATGTGATGCCACTAAAAGTTAAAAGTTCGAGTTGTACTTTCTTTTTTTTTTTGTCTGAAGAAAGGTCGAGTTGTACTTGTCCAGCCATAGAAAATTGAAGTATTTTAAAAGTTCCCTAAACTTCGATACAAATTAGTACTCTACAACATTTTGTTTCAAGGAGGTGTGAGTGGATAATACAATTGAAAATTTCCATTCATCATCCCTACACACCATACACTATACTTTTTTTTGTAGTGTATATATCCAAGAATATTCTTGAATATTCTTCACCCACCATCATCATTATCTAGAGAAATCTAGATAATGTAATATATATTCAGAATTTTAAAATGCTACAAACTTCTAGAGTAGTCGACTTACCGGTTTCAAGTGCCTATACAAGGAGCAGCTTATCATTTGTGAAGGTTAAACCAAGTAAAATGTGAAAGTTGTGAGTGATTCGGTAATCGTGAGAAAAGTTATGTTTGGTTGTTAAAGTGATATAAACTTATTTCAAATTATTCATTTATGGATTCACTATTTTTTTAACTTTTCATAAAAAAGTTAAACTTCTCTCAACTTATTTTATATATTCAAACATATAATTCAATTTATTTACATTCAAACACATCTCAATGGGACTCACAAAATACTATTATTCATATATCAACTCAAATCATCTAAGATCATGTCCTTATTATCCAAACACAGTAGAGTGTAAATGCTTGTCATGTCTAGTGTCCAAGTGTCAAGACTCGAGTGTTTCGCAAAACCAAAGTGGTGTCTTGTACGTGTGGACATAGATTGCATTGTAATGTCGTGAAGTAAGTGTTAGTGCTTTTGGTATGTTGATTAAAGTGTATTTGTAAGTTTGCCAATTTTACAATAAAATAGTTTTGGTTCATTTTTTATTAAGAGCTTCTGCAAGGAGCTTCTTGTTTGTGCACAATTGGGGATTGTGAAGCTTGTTAATTAGTCTCCGATTAAGTTTACTTGGCAGCTAGTTGGATTAAACCAAGTCACAGTGGCCGATCTCCAGTTTATTAGCGCGGTGGAGAAGTTGAACAACCAAAATTACAGCACTTAGCAAACGTGTATAGATCCGTCGTATCTACAAGGGCAACATCTCTGGGAGATTGTTGGTGGTAGCGACACTACACCATGCATGCCTCCTACAATAAATGTTGAGTCATTTCGAAAGTGGCGAATCAAGGCCGGAAAGGGTATGTTTCAATCAACACAACCATAGAGAATGAGTTGTTTGAGCACATTCGAAGTGCTATCACACCAAGGAGGAAGCATGGGACACACTAGGCACCTGTTTCTTCATGAAAAATGATTAACTCAAGAGGGACAGTGAATTGGATAAAAAAAAACAATTATATATGAACTACACAATATAAAATGAAAACATAACACTAAGCAGAAGTAAGTATAAAGAGTAAATATAAGGGAAATACAAATTTAGTATTTTAACAAGGTTCAGTCGGCCCACTACCTACATACTCACAAGCAATCCTTTGAGGATTCTCAAACTTACTATTCATCATCCCCTTGTATCGATCTTTCTTTAGTAGAGGACATTCCATCTTGATATGTCCAAACTTATTGCACTTGTAACAAGTGAGAGAATCACTTTTACCAGTATTTTTCTTGGAAAGGCAAGGAGTTTCCTTGAAAATACTTCATCTTTTTTCAAGAATATCTTAAACATTCTAATTAACATTGCAATTTCTTTATCTTTGTCATCATTTTCTTCATATTCTTCTTCGCTTTCGCTTTCTTGTGGAACAGCTTTAAGTGACAATCTCTTCTTCGAATTTTCTTCTTCTGCTTGCCTTTTTAATGTGTCCTCATGTATAATAAGTCATGATCTGATGAGTTCACTTATCTTGAGTCCCGTGAGGTCGTTAGTTTCAACAATCACCTTGACTTTTGATCCCCAACTTCTTGGGAGAGAGTAGAGAATTTTTCTTATCATATCCAAGTTTGAATAAGTCTTGCCAAGAGCTGCTAAACTGTTTACAACGTTAGTAAAATGAGTATACATAGTGTATATGGATTCATCATCACTCATTCTAAAAGTTTCATATTCATGCACAAGACTGTAAATCTTTGATTCTTTAACTTGCAAAGTTTCTTCATAAATTACTTCCAAGTTATCCCAAATTTTTTTTTTGCAGACTTGCAAGTCATTACTTTGTTGAACTCATTCTCATCGAGAGCACAATATAGCCAGTTTGTGGCTTGTGCATTTAATTGAATAGATTTCTTCTCTTCATCATCCAAATCCTCTTCTCCTTTTGTAACCATTACTGTATCAACGACTTTTGTTGGGATATGAGGTCCTTTTACAATATTGGATCTCCGTATTTGATAATTTTGAGCCTATAGAAATATTCTCATTCTGAATTTCCAGGCTGTGTAATTGTTTCCACAAAATAATGGAGGTCGGGCAGAAGATTGACCTTCATTAAATGTAGCTCCTGAAATATTAACCATAAGATTTTGAACTCAAAAGACGATTAATCTTTCAACAAAGCATTTGCTCTGATACCAATTATTGGCCCATATGACTAACTTAATAGGGGCTAAATTGGTTTTGTTTTAAGAAATCAGCAAATTATATATCAAATACAAAATATATAAAATGTGAATAAAATACTAAACAACAATAAATATAAAGAGTAGTAAAAGAGGTGCAAACTCTATATTTTAACAAGGTTCGACCCTATTGTCTACGTCCTCTCTTCGAGCTACCTCTTGGGGATTTCTAAATTCACTATTCAGACTTATTTATGTGGAAATAAAAACCTACTATACCTTTTAGCAATACTGCTTCAAATAATACCTTATATGCTTTCAATCATCTTACAAGTGATGATTTAGCTATTGATCTCTATGTATAGATCTTATTACACTCACAAGGTATACACCCTTTTAATGTCTATTATACAAGAGCTGATAGTACTGGGTATGTTATCATAGTACACTCTTCAATGTGAAATAAAACAATACAACGCAAACTATATCTCTCAAAATTAAAGAAAAGAGAGATTTTAAGAGACTTTTTTATGAATGAATATTGTAAGGCTTGAATTGTGTTGTATTTTTAAGATCCCAAAATGAAAGTTCTTTTTAAATTTAAAAAGAAAAATCCAAATGTTAAAAATGAGTATCATTCATTTTTCAAAATTCTTAAACAAAAATTTCACATTGTTGTAATTATCAAAGACATCTTTCATTTTCCGAATTTCAAAAATAACATGCATATGTTGTAAACATCTTTTAGATTTTAAAACTTTAAAACTTTTAATTATATCATGCATATGTGAAAAAGACAATTAAATTTTTCAAAATTTAAAATATCAAACTTTCAAAATTATATCAAGCAACAAAAAATAAAAATTAATTTTTTAATGAGTAATAAATATTGTTTTGGCCTTAAAATTATTTCAAATTTGAAAGAGAAGTACAAAAAAAAAAAAAAAAAATCAGCTTCATTTTTTACTCATTCTTAATTTGCTGATGTTTTTGGCCTTTAAGACGCAATTGTTTAAACAACTTAAGACTTCTTTATACTTGTACTTGTTTATTATTGTCAAACTCCATATATTTATAATTATATAATCCATCTTGGCCTTCATCCTAAATCTAGTCACCATCAATCAATCCATGATGATGTGACACATTTTAAATGATGTTATGGGTCAATTATTAAAATAACAACCTAATAAAATAAAAAATAAAAAAATGAAGAAAAAGCATTTCTCAGCTTCAAAGTAGAAATTCTATTTTTAGACCAATAGTAATTAATAAATAAAATTTTAATAGATAACTAGGATTCTTCCAACTTACTCTAAATTTTCATAAGCAATCTGAGCAGCACATGATTTGAATAGACTAAATTCCAATGCTACAAATCTAGAAATCAGCATTTCACTACTCCTACCAAGAGATGCCCTAAAATGCAGGAAGAGATCGTCTTTTTGGCATTACTTATTTCAAGCATTTCACTCAAAACACTAGTTTTTGTTCTTATAAAAAACCATGAGTTTTTGAATCGTATTAAAGAAGTAAAGAAACTCCTTAAAAGAAGGAAAGAAACAACAAAAGAGAAAACAAAAGGTGCAAAAAACTCAATTTGATCTTCTCTTCTTCCAAAAGAAAGAAAGATCAAATGTGAAAAAATAGGACTCTACTTTCTTCAATTCTAAACACATGAAACACTAAAGCAGTTGGAGACTTTTACAACTTATCCACCATCTTTCTATATTCTGCAAATTAAATTTAGGGGAAGCATTTTTCATGCACTTTTACAATATAGACAAGTAGAAAAAAGGAACCAAATTCATTCAGGAGGAAGAAATATTTATATTACCTTTTTTATTGCTCCAGAGCTGTGCTGCTTTGGTATTTATTTAGAGAGGAGCTTATATTTGGTTATGTGTATTTCATAAAGATTATCTGGCAAGCAAATATAGGGTCCAACATTAAAAAAATAAAAAAATTCTACTTATCAAGGTGTGTGTTTAAATAGAATGACAAATCATGTATTGGTGTGGTATGAGAATGATAAGTAGCATTTTTCAGAAAAATAACATGTTGATCCCAGATTGATTTACTCTATTTTTCAAAGAGGGGGCGGCGCGAGACTTACACACTCTAAGGTGAGGTTTGGACAGTGAGATGAGCTGAGATGAGATAGTTTTAGATGAAAGTTGAAAGTTGAATAAAATATTGTTAGAATATGATTTTTTAATATTATTATTGTTTTGAGATTTGAAAAAGTTGAATTGCTTATTATATTTTGTGTGAAAATTTGAAAAAATTGTAACGATGATATAAGATGAGATAAATTGAAGCGATTCTTTGATAGAGTTTAAGGAGAAACGTATTTCATTCTCATTGATTATAGCAGAGCGATACAAGTTGATATATATACACACTGGACTCGACAGAATTCATATGGACAAAGTGTTGTGCAGTTGATATGCACTACTGTACAGAGAGATTTGCAGAGTTTGTTACAAAGGGAATCTTGCCAGAGCACTACATTTACACAGAGGCAGCACACAACCTAGTCTACGTAACACCCGATTCTTCTGGAAGACTAGCTGCTGAGGTGGAGATCATTTGTTGTGTCATCTATGAGCTGGAGGAAATAGTAGACTGCTCAATATTCTTGAATCCAAACCGGGCTACAAACATCATTTCTCTTGTAAAATAGTTATGAATATAATTACTCAAAAAGAAAAAGAAGTGGACTGTAGATCCTAACTTAGGACCCAGCACAATTCTAAAAAAAGAAGGAAAAATGCAAAGCCATGGGTGATGATATGATCCTTTTCCATTCCCTTATAACTGACCGATTGTTCTTCAAGTTTCCATTCCAAAATATCAATCAACCTTTCATCACTGGCATTTCGTAGTAGTTGTCAGCAGTTTTAGAAGGTAATGATAATTTTCTGTAGTTATCATTTGATTTAATTTCTCTGAAACTAGTTCTTAGAATGTGAGATATTTATTTAAGGTGGGGAGTGCAGCATGAGCATTAGATATTATTTAAGGTGGTGAATGGAACTCCAATTACTGTTTTTTCCCTTTCTAAATATCTAATCACACTCGATTAATGCTCCACATGTCATTCTTAAGGTAATCAAAGATGGACCAAGCATTTATTATGAATATATGTTCAATTACATACAAATAGCCCCGGTTCGATAGATATTGTAGAATTTACTTCATATGTCTCTATCACTTGAAACATTACAATTTGGAAATATATAAACTTGAGGGGGATTGAAATCACAATAATTGAATTTCTGAATCAAGAGGATTCTTGGAGGAAATCCAAACCCCCTAAAACTTATTTATATGCAGAATGCAATTCGAACAAGCAAACGACTTAAATCCAACAGATCATGACCAAAAAACAGAACAGCTGCAACACAAACAGTTTCAACGTAAAGCCAAAACAACATCGCTTCACGGAATGTTCCAGTTGCACTTGTTATTTGCTAATATCTCAGCTTCTCATCTCAACTCTTCTCAGCTTCCAACGTGTTACAAATTTTACTCCAGCCCACATTGATCATGTCACGTGTCTGCAAATTAAGAAGTGAAAAAAATTGTCATATGGAGACCAAACATGAAAAACAAAAACAGAGCAAGGTTGTCACTTGATTTTACAATCATCCAAAATGTTTTTTCTATTCAAAATTAAATAACAGATTTGATACTCACGAATAGACTTCCGATCAACATAATGGTTTTGCCTCCGAACCTTAAATTAACACCAGCTCCATTGACATCCAAAGAGAGAAAAGAAGAGTGGCAACTAGTGGTGGAACCATCAATTTTTCTGAGGGGGGCCAAATTTTCTAGTCTGACACATTGAGATTAAAAAAATATATTATATATAAAATTAGATTTCGATAATTTGCAATATACACGTAGAAATAAAATTCTAAAAATACAACGTTTTAATATATGTTTCAAATTTTTGACGATATTGTTTTATGAAATAATATTCATTCATTATTATTTTTGTAATGAAATATTTTGAATTTATTTGTTTCATAGAAACTATCAAGTGATCTTTACAATGTCATCTTTCATTCTAGTATGTAAGTTAGTTTATTAAATTTCATGTAAACTCTAGATATTTTCGATTAAGCATATAATACTATAATAGCGATGTTAAATAATTTTTTTCTTGCTCAATGAAGTCTATATGTAAATTATTTTCTATATAGATCACCAACCTTAAATAATATTTTCTTGTGTTCTTATATTTTTGGATTCCATATTAAGACGCGACCTAATATTGTATAACAAAAAATTTTGGGATCTATATTGATAAGTTTAGTATTTCTCCTAAACTTAATTTTGATTTAATTTTAGTGAGACCACACTCTTCAAAATAAATAATATATAGAAATTATACTTTACTAATGCTCTTTATGTAGTGTGTGATTCATCAAAAATGCGTCTAAGCAAAGCTAAACGAGATCAAAGAGTAAATACCTAAAGTACCCATGTTTTGATCATACACTTTTGGTGGGCTCACTCAATCAATTCGTCATCAACTATTTTGAAGGGGATGTGAGCAAGCTTGCACCACCATTCTTTTCCTTTTCTTCTTTCCCAATCCCACCACCTTCTCTTCATTAATGAAGGACAATCCGAGATCTCTAGAACAGAAAGGGAAGTGAGGTGTTGAAGCTCCTCTTCTGGCATGCGCTCTAGCTTCTGGCAGCTAAAGATATGCAATCTTTGAAGAGAGGTGAGGTTCTCAAACCCATTCTTGTCGAACGACGTCAAATTTGGGAATCCATGAATCACCAGACTGATCAGATTTGTGGGAAGCAAACCCTTCTCCGGAAAAGTCACCACATCTAATTTCAATCCGCCTATAATATTCAAATTTCTAAGAGAGGCAAGATTTTGCAAACTCCACCCCATCCGACTCTCAACGAGTTTTGCACAATTCGAGATAAAAAGTTGATTCAAACTAGAAGGCAAGCCCCCTTCTGGAAGCGTCTCAATATTTGTACACCCTTGTATCCAAAATCGAGTAAGAGATGGAAGGAGCATGTGCATCTTGTCAGGAAATGACACAAAATTAGGACACCGGTTGATATATAGAGACGACAAGGCCAGTAAATCATGTTGATCTTGTTCTGCAACTGTAAGAGATTCTAGATCCCTACACCACGAGATTGCCAGATTCTTAAGATATGGGAATAAATCCAATGGAAAGGACCGGAGAGAATCACAATCGGACAATCTCAAGACTTCAAGGCATGAATAGTCCAAGTTTATTGGGAGCCCTAACTTCTTACAATTGTATATTTCAAGAGTTTTTAATGTAGAGGGTAGGCCGCCCACTGGAAGACACAAATGCGAGAAAAGGTCACCCATATCCACTGCATCAAATCTTCCAATTGTGAGCCCCTTCTTAACATGAATTGGCAGTTCCCTTAATATATCCTCCCTACAATTTCTCAGCATCAATTGACATAGAGCCGGAGCCTTTGGGAGTGAAGCCAGCATATTCGGACAGTCTATAATCTCAAGGATACTCAAAGAAGGAAGGTGAGTGGGCAAATCTCCCGTTAGCTTTAAGCATCTCCAAATAGAAAGCTCCTTGAGATGATGGAAAGCTCCTCCTTCATTTTCGGCACCAAAGGATATCCATTTCTCCCAATTCAACATATGCTGAAATTTTAAAGATTTCAATGCCCCAAACGGCTTAATAGAAGAAGAACCAGTACTTCCGTAAAACTCTTCACTCACTGCTACAATTCCATCAAAACCAACAATAGAGAGATTTTGTAAAGAGGGTAGTTGCCCAAGTGCTGGTAAGCTGCAACAATATTCACAGTTTTCCAAATGAATAGACGTCACTTTAGAGAAGGAATGATCGCCTACCCAATTTGGAAAACTTCCACCCATGTAGTAATTTATAGTGAGACTTTTCAGGTTTCTATGTGGTTGCAGACCGTTGAGTACATCTCTTTGACTTCCAGTATTTGAACCTGCTCTCCAGTTTAATGCCAACTCTTTAAGGTCCATTTTATTGCTCAAGCATGCACCTTGTGCCTCATTGAAAGATTCAACATTTTCAAGATCCAAGATAGAAAGTGCTCCCAGAAGATTTGCAAGCTTTCCCAATTCTCTAATGCTACACCCAATGCGTTTGCTAACGACAAACTTGGTTAATGTCTGGAGACATTTTAGTTTGCCCATATGTATCGGCATCTCCATTATGTCAGTTCCAGTCAAATCAAGATGGCGTAAATTAACGAGTTTTTGCATGTCTCTTGGCAATTTTCTCAAATAATAACAATGAGATAACTTCAATGTTTGCAAATTGTACAACTTGCATAAGGAATCAGGCAACCTTCTAATTGCCGTATGAGAAATGTCCAAATAACGTAACTGTGTAATTTTTCCAATTGATTCTGGCAACTCGCGCATCTTCCAGTACTTAGATAGGGAGAGCACTCGTAAACAACTTAACATTGGCAATAAATCACGCCACAACTTTTTAGTTACGTAGTCACAAGATTGATACGATTCTAATGCCAAAAATGTACGCAATTGCGTAGCTTCTTGAAGAGCCTCGAACTTCTTAAATTTTTCATACTCATCTCTAGCATACGACACATGACGAGTCTTGTTAACATTTAGATGGCTATCAACCTCCAACCTAAATGTAAATTCACCAGACACAAATTTTGCCAAGTCATTGATGAGATCATGCATCACAAAGTTAAATTCACCCTCACTCGACTTTTGAAATAATGATCTTGATACGAGAGTGACGAAGTAATCATTACCAACTTCTTCCATTGCTTGGTTTTCAGTTTCGTGGAGAAGACCTTCTGCCATCCATAATAAAATTAATTGATCTTTCTTGAAGGCATAGTCTTTTGGAAATATTGAACAGTAAGCAAAACACCGTTTTATATACGAGGGAAGATGTTTATAGCTTAATCTTAGAGCAGGAAGAATTTCATTTGACAAACTCCAAATCTCACTATTCAAAACCTTATCCCATTCACTAACTACAAGTCCTTTGGATCGCAAGAGGGCCCCAATTGTTTTTATTGGTAAAGGTAGACCTTTACATTTTTCAACAATTTGTCGACCTAACTTTTCAAAGTCTGAATGCATATAGGAGTTGTTAGCATTATGAAATGCATGTCTTGCAAATAGTTTCCAACAATCCTCCTCTTGTAACTTCTTTAGATGATGGATTGCAAAAGCACACATGGCTGATGCGACATCAACATCGCGCGTTGTTACAATGATTCTACTTCCTTGTGCCCCAGATTTAAAGGGGTTACTTAATATCTCCCAATCAGTGTAATTCCTATTCCAAACATCATCCAAGACGAATAGGAATTTCTTTCCCATCAATTTCTCCTTTAGTTGAAGTTGAAGCTGATTTAGATATTGAATTTTATCGGTCGAAGAAGGCGCTAATTCTTCCAGAATTGTTTTCGTTACTTTAAACATATCAAATTCCTCTGAAACACAAACCCATGCTAAAAGGTCAAAATGCTTTCGGACCTTTTCGTCATTGTATACAAGCTGAGCAAGGGTGGTCTTGCCCATTCCCCCCATGCCGACTATGGCAATCACACCTATCTTATTGTCATGACTAGCATCATCAGGAAGTAACTTATTAATTATTTCATCCTTGTCATCATTTCTACCACAAATTTCTGAATCTTCTACCAAACAAGTAGTTTCAGATGGTTTCCTTCTGACGGTACTAGCTTGTACTAGACCGATGACAGTCTGTTGACTTGCTAGAATATCTAGTCTCCCAACTACGCCTTTTATCCTTTCTTCTAAAAAAGATGTTTGGATGGAGTTTCGTACCTTACTTGCAATATTGGTTCCAAATTCAGCATCTAATTTGGATTGTAAGGCTTTTGTAGCAATCTCATCCAAGACGTCCTCTGCATCATAGACAGCATGCTTCAGCTCATCAAGCCACTTTTTCACGCTAGGATTCGTAACTTGTTTGTCCTCGGCATCTTCAAGCACAACTTCAAAGGACAACAATTTCGTTTTCAACTTGGACAAGAGTTCTTCACTGGGTTTTCGTCCCCTGAGGAAATCAACAAACTCCTGAGATGCCATCCTATCAAATAATACTTGAAGGAAGGCAGAGAGAAGTGTTCCTCCCACTAATTCGGCCATGTCTTCTTCTTTGAAAGGGGAAGAAAGCAGGTGAGATTGCAAAGAGTAGAGAGCAAAATCTGGTTTCAATTAGCTTTAGCAATGAGAATAGAGGAGACAGCCAACTGCATGCAGTGATGGTATTATCAGTGCTGCTGATGGACTTTTAAATGTTGGAATCTTTTCTTTATATGTTTGCTTTATTTATTCTAACATGACATGACTCGAATAAGACAGCTTCAGATGCCTTTAATTTGGTGTATTAAAGTGGCCAACTTTGGTGAAATTAGAAGATTGGCATCGAAATATTATAAACATTCATAATTTTCATAATTACAATAAACCACTTATAACAAACATGTAAGTACTACTCCAGTTTGTTAAAAAAATGTCTAACATGAATGCACCTTTCACTGGAAAAAAAAAAAAAAAGATTAATCAAGAAGAACATACTATATATATATATATTATATAAATAAGTAGACTTCATTATTATTTAAAATACCCAAAATAATTTATCTTACTTAATTAATAAAATCTTACAATATATGAATATTCAACGATTCCTGAAATCTACCTCTACTTTTTTTCTTTTTTTTTTTGGCTGAGTTAGTTTACTAATGATCATGATTGTGAGTTTAAAATAAGAAGGACAATGCTAGAGCCCCCGCTGGGCTCTAGTACTGTATTTTTATGTGTTTTTTTTAGTTGTTTTTTTTATATAGATGTTTTTAATAATTTTAAATATTTTAAAAAAAGAAAATAAATTTAAAATATCATTAAAAAATACTTTCTTAATCAAAAAGTAAAAAAAAAAAATCATTAAAAAATATTTTCTTAATCACGAAGTAAAATAAAAAATATTTAAAAATATTTTTTATTTTACTTCGTGATTAAGAAAATATTTTTTTAATGATGTTCTAAGTTTATTTTATTTTTTTAAAATATTTAAAATTGTTAAAAACATCTATATAAAAAAAACAACTAAAAAAAACACATAAAAATATACTGTTAGAGCCCAGCGGGGGCTCTAGCATTATTCAAATAAGAAATTTAAAAAGCACTCAATTTTCTTAAAGTTTAGTTACGTAGGAAGGGAACCTGCGGCTCAGGTGTTGTATAGCAATTTTATAAAAAAAAAAAATTATAAATTGACGTAGTTTAATATGATTTATTATATTGTAAATCTATTTAATCGATTTGTTGAAAATTATATCCAACATAAATTTATAAAATTTTTAACTAGACTAAATATCTTCCCAATTAAATAAAATAAAATTATAAAAATATTGTTAATTTACAAAGTAAATACCTTTCATTTATAATGTCGTTAAAGACATTGTCTCTCAATTATTTTTCAGTGATCAGAAAGGAATCAAAGCAGTAGTACTCATTTCATTGACGTTGCCCTCGGAAAAGAGAGATCATGATGAGAATCAAGTTCACATGGTATAATAGGGCATACCGAAAAAGAAAATGCCAAGGAATTAAAGCTTGCTAATTTCATGGACGTTGCCTTTGGAAAGAGACGTGAGAATATAAGTTCACATGGTAGAAATGCCAAGGAAAGCATAAGTACTAATTTCCTGGAGGATGCCTTTGGAAATTAAAGAGAAGCGAGAATCAAATTCCGATGTCCAATGTCTATATAGCATGATTTATCTGTCGATCAATATTCCTTTAGGCCTGGTTTGGTTCACAGACCTTTCAAACTATCCAATCTCATCTCAACATCTAAACACAATTCAAATATAAATATTTTTCAAAATTTTTAAATTTTTAAAATTTTCATCTAATCATTACAACATTCTCAAATTTTTCAATAAAACACACAAAAACAAAATCAATTTTTTCAAATTCCAAAGTAAAAATCATATTCTAACCCTATTTTAATTTTATATTTTTTTACTCAACATTTTTTTTCTCATTTTCCAAAATTTTAGAGAAGTTTTAACTCAAATTATTTCATTATTATTTATAAATTATCTTAATATTTTTCACAAGTTTCGATCTTATCTTATCTGTATAATCAAGTGAAATTAACTTTGCAGCGAAGGAAGCAGATAGCCACAGGCCCACATGGTATAAATTGTGCAAGGCAACTTACTTTATTAACTCAACATCATTTTTATACCCAAATTGAGGGGACTACACAAAAGATACGTGCAACGTTTGGATGTTGAGAATAATTGAGTTGAGTTAGAAATAATAAATTTTATTAATACGTGTTAATTTTTTTATGTTAAGATGAATTTAACTTTTTATATTAAAATGTATGGCGTAGGTTAAAATACGTTTAATTTTTTATAAAAGTTAAAAAAGTATCGATGCCATTAATATCCTGATTATTATTATATAATCCGGCTAAAATTAAGTTATAATAACCACTCACATCACATTACCAAAATTAAATAAACATTTTTACTTTCCTGCAATGATTAGAAAAATTTGACTAGTCTAGCCTACGTTGCAAGATTCATTAAATGATTTTTTGCTGTTTTTATAATTCTTAAATCCAATTAGGAAGAGTGGTGAGATGTACATACGTAGTAGGTGTTTTAGGTAAAGAGTAATAATATATACACAGTATATTTTTACAACATATTTGACAAAAATATTATAAGTTAAGGATATTTTTATAAAATGATATTACTTTTATAAGATGTTTTATAAAAATACTTCTCATTTAAAATATAATTGTGTAAAATGTTATGAAAAATGTTGTGT
>QEOT01009682.1:0-110228 GCA_003123785.1 Pterocarya stenoptera | reverse complement strand
GTTTGTGTCGATTAAGATTGACGTAAATAATTATTTGTGACAAAAAATTATTTCCAGTGAACAGATATCGTTGGAAATAGTATGTTACAAAATAAATAAATAAAACTATTGAAAAAAATACATTAAAACAATGCACATCTTACATTAAATTACAATCCATAAAACAATTATACAAAGGACTTACTTTATATTGTAAGCAATTACATTAGATTACAATCCATAAAAACTCTTGTATACATTAGATTACAATCCATAAAGCAATTACATTATATTCAAAGTGTACAACTTTAGACTTCTTAAGCACATCAAAGTACAAAACTTGTAAGCATGTATTATCAAGTACAACATATTAGCAAAAATCTTTGTATAGGGTTCCTGCAAAAATATTCAATGTCACCTCAAGTCATTATAAAACAAAAATGCTAAAGATATAAGTGATGTACAAGTCTCCCATGATTTCCTCATAAAAAAAAAAAAGGTTTTTCATGTGAATCTTAAATTTTTCCACATTTTCAAATAGAATACGCACAGCTTACAAACTCTAAAATTGTAAATCATTTACCTAATCCATTGCTCTTTCATAAAGGTTTTTATTTTTTGTTATTTGATTTCTCTTGCTGTGGGATTGAGGAATTGAGGAGAGAGAGGGGGACGAAAATCACTGAGGAGAGAGAGAGAGGGGAGAAAGAGAGAGATGGAGGACTGGAGGAGGTGTATAGGAGCGGTAAGTTGCAGTCGGTTCTATTTTTCGACTGTCACTACAAGAAAATCGAGTTTTTGGGGCCATTTAATAGCGGTAAAAATACCATTTAAGACCAAAATAGATTCATTTTAGCTGTAAATAGTCATTTCGTTGAAATTAATTGGCTGCAAATAAGCAGTTTTCTTGTAGTGTGTGAGAAAGCATGTGGCATAATATCACTGAATGGTGTAAATTTTCTCTTGGCACCACATCTGGTCCCTAGCATTTCTATTTCTTTTTTGAAAAAGATTGTTTTTAAATAATTTAAAAATATATATATATATTAAAAAAATCAAATTTTCCTATATACCTTTACAAAACTCAATAAAAGAACATTTCCACACTTGTATGTATCAAGTTACACTTGTAATTTTGCTTTTATGAATAAATGAAGCCTATTTTTCATAAAAAATAAAAAATAAAAGAACATTTCAAATTTTTTCAAAAAAATTATCAAAACCTCGCTAACAAAACATGGTGTTATATATTTCCTTCCGTGTCTTTGCAAAAAATTGAAACATGCAAACAGTCCTTAAAAAATGGAATGTGAATGGTTTTGAAAATATACCTACAAATATATAGAAGATATACTCGAATGAATAGATATGCATGATTTATGTGTCCATTCCTATAAAATTAGCTTTATCTATAGCGAAGGAGTTATCACGTAGCCGGCCACTTGGTGTAATAGGGCCTACCAAAAAAGAATTATCGCCAAGGAAAGCAAAGCAATAGTATTTGTACTAATTGCGTGCCTTTGGAAAAGTGAGATGAGAATTAATCAACTTCACATGATGGTAAGATAGGGCCTACCATAAAAGAATTCCAAGGAAAAAGCAGTGGTACTAATTTCGTGGACGTTGGCTTAGATGAGAAAATCAAGTCCGCATGGTATAATAGGACCCACCAAAAAAGAAAATGCCAAGGAATTAAAGCTACCACTACTGTTAATTTCATTTCATGGAGGTTGCCTTTGGAAAAGATGAGAGATGAGAATCAAGTTCCGACATCATGTGCTTTATTATAATAAATTAGTAAGATGATAAGACCTTCAAGGATTATATTTTTTCATCCTTGAAAAGATATGAGAATCTAATTGTTCACATGGTGTAATCTACCACACGATTACACCCGATCAAGTCAATGACCAGTAATATAATTTTAGGAGCCCTTGGTATCGATCACTAGCTAATCATAGATAGTAATTATATTAAAAAAATTTAATTTTTATTGTAAATTATGTGATTCAAAATATATATTTTTTAATATGATCCGTTAGATTATAAATATATTTTTATTGTAAAATATATATATAACAGATCACATAATAAATTGATGTCAATTTATAAAATTTTCAAGTAGACTAAATATTCCTCTTTTAATAAATTAAGATTATAAAAATATTGTTATTTTACAAAATACCTTTTATTTATGTTGTAAAAAACATCGTCTCCCTATAACTGCTATAATTTTTCAGTACTGAGAAAGGAATCAAAGTTGTGTGATTTGTCCCTCTCTGTCTCTCTCCTCCTGGAATCCTTCATTTTAATCTTTTGAAAGCTTGGTTTTCATTTATAAACAAATATAATTATTACAGATTAATTCACAACAAAATCACAAAAAAAAAAAAAAACCAAATGAGTGTCAAAATGAGAGCTTTTTGCGAAATAATCAACAGAATTTTTAATATTTTATGTAAAAAAGTTATATTCATCATCTATATTCTCATGATTCACTCGATCATCATCCCATAATATGACATTAATTAGATGATAGGTTTATAAATAAAATATAGTAAAAAATATCTAATCATCTGATACCACATTATAGGATTATGATAATTAGGATGGTGAGTAAAATTTTTCATAATTCTATTTAATTCAGTGCTTGCATCACGTTATTATTTAAAATATTCAAAATAATTTATTTTATTTAATTAATAAAATCTAAATATATATATATTAATATGACTAATCAAGGATTCATGAAATCTACCATTTTGTTTTTTCCGACTTAGTTTACTAATCATATATAGTTTACTAATCATCTAAGGGATCATTTATTAATCATATATAAAGAAATATAAAGAAAACTCATTTTTCTCACCAAATTTACTTCTCTACGAAGAGAACTACCAGCTCTTATATACAAATCTTTTATATATAAATATAAATTTATATATTAACGTAATTTAATATGATGTGTTATATTATAATTATATTTTTATTGTAAAATATATATGACGATCACATAAATTGACGTCAATTTATAAAATTTATTTTATAAAATTTTTATATTCCTCTTTTAAGAAAATAAGATTATAAAACAATATTGTTATTTTACAAAATACCTTTTATTTATGTTTTGAAAAACATTGTCTCTTTATGACTGCAATTAATTTTCAGTACTGAGAAAGGAATCAAAGTAGTGGGTTTGGTGGGAAAAGAGATGCCAACGAAAAGAATAATGCTACACGTCCCGTGGGGCTCCCGCTGGGTGCATGCTTGATTTGTGATGTGTTTTTTTTAAGTATTTTTTTATATAAATTTTTTTAATAATTTTAAATATTTTAAAAAAATAAAAAAATTTAAAATATTATTAAAAAATTACTTTTTTAATCACCAAGTAAAATAAAAAAATCACCAAGTAAATATATATTTTTATTTTACTTGGTAATTAAAAAATATGATTTTTTTTTTTACTTTTTGATTAAAAAAATGTTTTTTAATAATATTTTAAATTTATTTTATTTTTTTTAAATATTTAAAATTATTAAAAATATCTATATATAAAAAAAATTTAAAAAATACACATAAAAGAGTGTGACCATACCCAGCGGGGGCTGTAGGCTGTAGCACGACTCCAAGGAAAAAGTAGTGGTACTAATTTCGAGGACGTTGCCTTTGGAAAAGTGAACATCAAGTTCACATGCATAATAGGGCCTACCAAAAAGGAAAATGCCAAGGAATTAAAGCTACCAGTACTGCTAATTTCATGGACGTTGCCTTTTGGAAAAGAGATGTGAGAATCTAAGTTCACATGGTATAATAGGGCCTACCAAAATAGAAACAAATGATAATCTAACTTCGCATGGACCGTTGTTCTTTGGTCTAGACCAAGGTGGTGACCGCTTTAAACTGTTTGATGTCGTCCAACAAGGAGCCTTAAAGATTGTGGTCAAAGGTTACAACCGAGGGGCTACATGCAACTATTTTGACGCATTTGTTGAAGTCTCCCACGTCTACTATCCCATGGCACGGCCATTATCTCCATGTCCTCTTTAAAGGAAAGAAGAAACATAATCGGATGCCTAGAGCCAGAACGACATAGTTGCTGGCGATTCATCAGTGTCACACGGCACTATACCGATGCATGTGGCTCATGTGTCGACAATGGTGGGACGATAATGGTTGTTTTTGGAAGATATGAATAGCAGAGGAGCAGGATTGGATGAGGGAGGAGCAGAGAGAGCTCGAGGTCCTCCTCCTCCTTGAAAGAGTCGGTAGAGAGAAGTTAGAGAGTTAATTTTCTTTTTTTTTTTATCCCTCGTGAGTGATTGTGGAAGAAAAAACACTAATCATCATAATTTTAAAAAACATATCATGAACATATTCTTTTATATACACGCGATTATACAAATCAATATCCAATAATTTATGAGTATTGGACGAAAGTTGTCATCTCTGCACAAATCATTAATATATTATTTAATAAAACTTAAATAATTAATAAGTTTAGCTCCAGCAAACATTTTCTACAAAATGTTTTGTGGCATCACTAGTTAGTAGAACTTTTATGGGAAGGAGAGCTGGTAGCCATATATTGCAATTCTTTTATAAAAAATTGACTCTTTTTTTTATTTTTATTTTTTATTTTTTTTATTTTTATGCAGGTCTCGTATTTGTTTATTTTTTAAAAATAGAGTACGTGTGGTTTACACACCTTAAAATAGATTTGGATTTGTGGAGTTTGGTTTGTGAGCTAAGAAAACGTCAGACAAAAAGTTCATTCGAAGCTCGTGCGATTAGTCTCTCGAGCAACACCCAAGCAAAGAGTTTGCTCCAGTTTTGCTTGATAGACCGCTTGAGCGAATATCAAGAAAAGAGTTCGCTCGATAAGTCACTCAAGCGAATTACCCAAAATATGTTTTCATAGGGTTTCTACTGCATACTTATATATATATGCTATATGAGTTTGTGATTAAGGTCGAGCAACGTGAAAAAAATAGAAAAAGTGAGAGAGGCAGCCCTTGTGTAAGAGAGTGAGAGAGACATTGTATTGCTCTACAGTGTATTCCTACTTTCTTTTGAATAAAAATCATTTGCAAATCTATAGACATAGGCCCGTTGCCAAATTACGTAAAACTTTTGTCTCATGTGTGTGATTGTTTATTTTCTCATTGTTGTTTGCTTGTCTGTAACATTGCTTGTAAGAACTTGGTATCTTTTTTTACAAAATAGGTCACAACAAAAGAGATTGCCGGAATCTGAAAAAGATTGAGGATGACGTTGTGAACATGGTGACTGAAGAAATATAAGATGCTCTCTTTCTTAAGGTGCACCGTCCGATTAACGATGGGTGTTGGATTCTGGGACTTCGTTCCATAGCACTTTACATCGAGAGATCATTCAGAACTATGTTGATAGTGATTATGGTAAGGTACACATGCCTGATGGAGAAACACTGTATGTAGCGGGAGTGAGATTTGCACATCATAGCCCAACAGGAATGTGTGTAGTTTGCAAAAAATTAGACTCTCTCTCAAGTTGAAAAAAACCTAATCTCTGTGAGACAGTCTGACAATAGTGGTCGTTTGATAGTTTTTTCGAGAGGTGTGTGGAAGGTCACAAAGGGTGCAATGGTCTTGGCTCATGATAAGATAATAGACACCTGTATTTGACATTCAGATCCAGTGATGTGATTGCTGAGATGAAAGTAATTGATAATACAGAGCTGCGACACAACATGCTTGGTCACGTGAATTAGAAGGGGAAGGTACTTCTGAATGTGAGGTTGGGGAAGCAAAAATAGATCAGTTTTGCAATTTCTCATGAATGAAAAAGTGAGTTTTTTTACGTGAATCTTAAATTTGTCTACTTTTTTAAAATGAGAAATGATATCTGTAGTCCTACAATACAAACCCAGCACACTCCTTTGTTATGCTAAATATATTATTGTGATGTACAAGTCTCCTATTGCTTTCTTCGTAAGCAAATAATTTCTCATGTGAATATTAAAATTTTCCACCTTTACAAATAGAAACACATTTACCTAATCCATCGCTCTTTCGTAAAAGTTTTTTTTTGTTATTTGATTTCTCTTGCTGTGGGATTGAGGAATTGAGGAGAGAGAGGGGGACGAAAATCATTGAGGAGAGAGAGAGGGGAGAAAGAGAGAGAAGGAGGACTGGAGGAGGTGTATGGGAGAGGTAAAGTTGCAGTCGGTTCTATTTTTCGACTGTGAGAAAGCATGTGGCATAACATCGCTTAATGGTGTAAATTTTCTCTTGGCACCACATCTGGTCCTAACATTTCTATTTCTTTTTTGAAAAAGATTATTTTTAAACAATTTTAAAAATATATATATTAAAAAAATCAAATTTTCCTATACACCTTCACAAAACTCAATAAAAGAATATTTCATACTTATATGTATCAGATCACAGTTGTAATTTTATTTTTATAAATAAATGAAGTCTATTTTTCATAAATAAAAAATGAAAAAGCATTTCAAATTTTTTCAAAAAAGTTATCAAAACCTCGCTAACAAAACCTACAAATACATATAAGATTGATCATATACTCGAATGAATACATATGCATGATTTATGTGTCCATTCCTATAAAATTAGCTTTATACATAGCGAAGGAATTATCACGTAGCCGGCCACTTGGTGTAAAAGGTCCTACCAAAAAAGAATTATTGCCATGGAAAGCAAAGCAATAGTATTTGTACTAATTGCGTGCCTTTGGAAAAGTGAAATGAGAATTAATCAACTTCACATGGTATAATAGGGCCTACCATAAAACAATGACAAGGAAAGAGCAGTGGTACTAATTTCGTGGACGTTGCCTTTTAGAAAAGTGAGATGAGAAAATCAAGTTCGTACGGTATAATAGGACCCACCAAAAAAGAAAATGACAAAGAATTAAAGCTGCCACTCCTGCTAATTTAATGGACGTTGCCTTTGGAAAAGATATATGAGTATTTAAGTTCACATGGTATAACAGGGCCTACCATAAAATAAATGCAGCACAGCTGTTGTTTCTTTTGCAGGTAGTGTCGATATCATGTGAAACCAGAGCTGCAGAGGATGCAGCAGCATAGCAATAGATAACAAGTCAGATCGGTTTTCACCTAGAAAGTTACACTGTACTTTGACTAGTAAATCAAATTCAACCAGAAAGAGGGAGGCCAAATTGTAATGAGGGTGTATCTTATTGCCTTCAAGGATGATATTTTTTCATCGTCGGCCCATCAGTGAGGACTCTATTGGCAACGTGACCCTGCCCCAGCAGAGTATGGCCCAAGAGAACGTGCATCGACATAAGATGAAAAATAATAATAGAAATGTTTTGGTTCATAAATAGGGATTAAGGTATCTTGATCAACTAAGAAACAAATAGACAGATCAAGTGGATCCTATAATATTTATTGACACGGCCACATAAACATTTAGGGTAGCATTAGATGAACAATGTTAAATGGTGTAAGGAACTTGAGGAAATCTTTTTCCCATAAAGAGATATTACAAAAGTTTACAAAAGAAAAGAAATTTTTTCATGATAACCATAATTAATTCTCCACTTTGTGATCTACTACTTATATGGTGTCAAAATGAGAAATCAAATCCAAACAGAAAAAGATTAAGGCAATACTGGAAATGAAGCCTCTGGAGAGAATCTAGACAAGGTTTAGAACTAGTGCTAAGTTGGATAGTGTCAAATTGACAGACAAATGCCTATAGTTCTTCAAGGTGTAGTGAAAAGCACACAATTGAAACAAGTGTGAAGAAGCAAACATTGAAAGGCATACCTACCTAACCCCCTCTTGAGTCAAACTAAGCCAGTTGAGACCCTGTACCCAGTGTTTTGAATTTTGTACCGTACCGGCCGGTACGATCGGTATTTTTCGTACTGGCCACCGGTTCAGTACAGGTATACTGCTTGTTTCGTACCGGCCGAGATACCGGCCGTATCGGCCGATATTTCGGTCTGTACCGACTTGTGTACCAGTCGATATTTCGGCCCTTAATTTTTTTTTTTCAAACTAAAAGCTCATTTTTTGACCCTCAATTCAGACAAGACTATTTATAATTTATATATCTATGTATTTATGTATAATTTATTCATATATAGACTATTATTTTGAAATATAATATATATACATTTATATATAATTTATTTATATATCGATTATCCCGAAACGGTACACGAAACGGTACCGGTACCGAAATATTTCGTTCCAGTGCCTTCATCGGTACGACATCCAGTACGGTATTCAAAACATTGCCTGTACCTATACCTGTTAGTCATACCAAACACAACTTCCGCTATGTTGATCCAAGAGGAAGGCATAAAATAGAGGCCAATGTATTACATGAGCCACGCCTTGAAGGGGGCCGAGATTCGTTACCCGCGTGTAGAGTTGCTTGCGCTAGCATTGGTCGTGGCAACTCGCTTGACTGAGCCCCCCTAAAAAAAAGTCTTACACAAGCCCCATACTTTCGGTCAACTAGTAAATTCGTCGATTGAACTCAATGAACTCAACACTGACTACATTCCTAGAAACACAACAAAGGGGCAAGTATTAATGGTGTTCGTCGCTGAATTTGTCATCTTTCCATAAGAGGCTCAAGAAACCATGAAAGGAAGTCCTTGGCAGGTATATGTAGATTGTTCCTCCTGTCTCAATGGTGGGGTAATGGTCCTCTACATAATCAAGGACAAAGGGGAGGAGATCTATTACGCCGTGAAACTAGTATTCAAAGTTACCAACAATGAAGCAGAATATAAGGTGTTGCTGACAGGACAGGTCGTGGTGGAGAGGATGGGATCAAAGGAAGTAGAAGTGCATGCAGACTCACAGGTAATAGTGAACCAAGTATCGAGGTGATATGAAACCAAAGGGGAGAAACTGAGATTGTACTTGCAATGGGCATAGGAATGGTGAGACTGTTTTCAATACTTCAAAATTCAACGAATAACTTGGGAAAGTAACTTGCAATTGGGGATTGTGAATCTTGTTAGTCTCGGATTAAGTTTACATGGGAGCTAGTTGGATTAAACCAAGTCACAGTGGTCGATCTTCAGTTTATTGGGGCGGTGGGGAAGTTGAACAACCAAAATTACAGCACTTAGCAACTGTGTATAGAGTCGTATCTACAAGGGCAACATCTTGGGAGATTGTTGGTGGTAGCGACACTACACCATGCCTCCAACAGTAAATGTTGAGTCACTTCGAAAGTGGCGAATCAAGGCCGGAAAGTGTATGTTTCAACCAACACAGCCATAGAGAATGAGTTGTTTGAGCACATTTGAAGTGTTGTCACACCAAGGAAGAAGCATGGGAGACACTAGTCACCCTTTTCTTCAGGAAAAATGATTAACCCAAGAGGGACAATGAATTGGATAAAAAATAAATAATTATATATGAATACACAATATAAAATGAAAATATAACACTAAGCATAAGTAAATATAAGATAAATACAAACTCAATATTTTAATAAGGTTCAGTTGGCCCAATACCTACGTACTCACAAGCAACCCTTCGAGGATTCTCAAACTATTCATAATCCCAAGTAGCTATCATTGATTTATTGCCCTTGTATGGATCTTTCTTTAGTAGAGGACATTCCATCTAGTATGTCCAAACTTATTGCACTTGTAACAAGTGAGAGAATCATTTTTACCAGTATTTTTCTTGGAAAGGCTTTTAAGGAGTTTCCTTGAAAATACTTCATCTTTTTTCAAGAGTATCTTAACCATTCTTATTAACATTGCAATTTCTTTTTCTTTTTCTTTGTCGTCATTTTCCTCATATTCTTCTTTGCTTTCACTTTCGCTTTCTTCTGGAAAGGCTTTAAGTGACAATCTCTACTTAGGCTTTCCTTCTTCTGCTTATCTTTTTAATGTGTCCTCATGTATAATAAGTGATCTAATGAATTTACTTATCTTGGGTGTCGTTAGGTCTTTAGTTTCAAAAATCGCCTTGACTTTTGGTCCCCAACTTTTTGGGTGAGAGTAGAGAATTTTTCTTATCATCTCCAAGTTTGAAGAAGTCTTGCCAAGAGTTGCTAAACTATTTACAATGTTAGTAAAACGAGTATACTTAGTATATATGGATTCATCATCAATCATTCTAAAAGTTTCATATTCATGCACAAGAATGTAAAACTTTGATTCTTTAACTTGCAAAGTTTCTTCATAAGTTACTTCCAACTTATCCCTAATTTCCGTTGTGGACTTGCAAGTCATTACTTTGCTGAACTCATTCCCATCGAGTGCATAATATAATCAGTTTGTGGCTTGTGCATTTAATTGAATAAATTTCTTATCTTCATCATCCAAATCCTATTGTCCTTTTGTAACCATTATTGCATCAACGACTTTTGTTGGGATATGATGTCCTTTTACAATGGATCTCCATATTTGATAATTTTGAGTCTGAAGAAATATTCTCATTCAGACTTTCCAAGCTGTGTAATTCTTTCCACAAAATAATGGAGGACGGGCAAAAGATTGACATTCATCAAATGTAGCTCCTGAAATATTAACTATAAGATTTTGAACTCAAAAGACGATTAATCTTTCAATAAAGCATTTGCTCTAATACCAATTATTGGCCCATATGACTAGCTGCTAAATTGGTTTTGTTTTAAGAAATCAGCAAATTATATATCAAATACAAAATATATAAAATGTGAATAAAATACTAAACAACAATAAATATATAGAGTAGTAAAAGAGATGCAAACTTTGTATTTTAACAAGGTTCAACCCTATTGCCTATTCCTTTCTTCAAGCTACCTCTTGAGAATTTCTAAATTCACTATTCAAACTCATTTATGTAGAAATAAAAACCTATTACACCTTTTAATAATTATGCTTCAAATAATACTTTATATGCTTACAATCATCTTACAAGTGGTGATTAAGCTATTCCCTATGTATAAATCTTACTACACTCACAAGGTACACACCCTTTTAATGTCTATTATACAAGAGCTGATAGTATTGGGTATACTATCATAGTACACTCTTCTATGAGTGAAATGAAATAATACAACGCAAATTATATCTCTCAAAATTAAAGAAAAAAGAGATTTTAAGAGATTTTTTTATCAATGAGTATTGTAAGGCTTGAACTGTTGTATTTTTAAGATCCCAAAATGAGAGATTCCTTTTTAAATTAAAAAACAAAAATCCAAATGTAAAAAATGAGCATCATCCATTTTTCAAAATTCTCAAACAAAAATTTCACATTCTCAAACAAAAATTATCAAAGACATCTTTCATTTTCCGAATTTCAAAATTTCAAACAATATCATGCATATGTTGTAAACATCTTTCAGATTTTAAAACTTAAAGTTTCAATTATATCATGTACTTGTGAAAAAGTCAATTAAAATTTTCAAATTTTTAAAATTTCAAATTTCAAACTTTCAAAATTATATCAAACAACAAAAAAACAAATTAATTTTAGTGAGTAATAAATATTTTTTTGGCCTTAAAATGTTTTTCAAATTTGACAGAGAGAATTACATAAAAGAACTCAGCTTCAATTTTAAACGTGTTTCATTTGATGGTGTTCTTGGCCTTTAAGACTTCTTTATACTTGTACTCGCTTGTTATTGTCAAAATTCATGTCTACAAAATTCAGAAGTACAAATTTGTAATGAGAAAAGAAAAGATATATATGTAATTCTTTTTATAAGAATATTTTAAGATGAGAGTATTTTCGTAAAATAGTGATATTTTTATAAGTTATTTGATAAAAAGACTCTTCATTTAAAATATAATTAGGAAAATAATTGTTAAAGGTAATATGTAGCATAAGTTACTATTTCTGTCTACTTTTTTACTATGTATTTTTTTATTGAGAAAGATTATTACTTGGTCAAAAATAGTTTGTTGACAAAAACTGTTATTTCTTGTAGATGCTCATCTATATATTAAGAGAAATGTGATATCAATTGAAGACATATAGATTGTAGCATTTCTGAAGAATAAATATTATATTTTTTTGACAAATGAATAATAATACACATATAACCACATTTACAATCATATTTTAAAAAATTGATAGTATTTCTATAAAATGGTGTTACTTTTATAAGTTATTTTACGAGAATGTTCTTCAATTAAAACATAGTTGGGTAATAGATTATGAAAATGATTGAATATATATATCATTCTCATTTTCTAGTCGTTATTATTGTACTATTGTTGTCATTATTTTAGAGGCTTGATTAGACACTGTCAAACAGCTTGGTATACCTGTTTAAGTTTGCAGGTTTGTTAGTATATTAATATAGATACATGTACGTAGAATATAGCATAACTCTATTATACAGAAAAATGCCACCTACTAAACTCTTATCATATTTTTTCGCTGTACATTTACCGGAGATGGTGAAGAGTACTTGTGGTGGTACATGGGTGTGGGAACGCTCCGGAAGGGACCCTAACCCCTTCTCGAATAAGGGAGTGTATGCCTACCAAAATACATTCTGATTAAAAATATAAATACTTTTAATCCTCTTTGTAAGATGATAGAATGAAAGATTATGTAAAGAAAATGGAAGATTTTGGAGAGAAAACGGAGAAGAGAGGAAAAGAGGAAAGAAGAATGAGGGACTAAGGGCGTGTGGTAACATTTTAAGTTCTGACTAACTGTTCGAACGTAAATAAGTAGTGATCGAACGCGAAAATGTTCAGCGCACCAATCTTCCCGCTAGCACAAATTTCTTCAATACCCTTTCGAACGCCAAAAAAACCGTTCGAACAGTAATCCAGGAGTCTTTTATTGGCAATTCATTTTCCACCACTGCAAGAAACCGTTCGAACGATTACAAAGAACATTTGAACGGTAATCCATAGTCATTAATTGGCGGGATATTTTTCCACCACTGCAAATGAACCGTTCGAATGTTTTTTCCAAACGTTCAAAAGAAAATAAAGCCTTCGAACGGTTTAAATATACAGTTAGAACACATCACCTTAATGTTTTAATATATTTATTTTCATCATTATATGAAAACTATAAGATCATATGTATTAGTAATAGATACTATCATATATATAGTAAGATATACTATCATATATATAGTAATCTATACTAAATATCATATATATAGTATCATATATATTTTACTATACTAAAGTATACTATAAAAATGTAAGATGATATCTATTATTAGTAATATATACTATCATATATATTAGAAATATATACTATATATCATATAAAGAGTTAGCATATATATTATACAATACTAAAGTATAAAGGAAAATGTAAGATGATATATATTAGTAATATATACTATATGATATATAGTAATATATACTATATATCATATATATAGTATCATATATATTATACTACACTAAAGAATAAAGGAAAATATAAAGAGTTATCATATGCATTAGTAATATATGAAGACATATATATAGCCTCAAATATACTAAGATCATATGGTAGAGTATAGAGAAATTTATAAGATGATAGTATATTAATATATGCTATATAGTATCATATATAACATATATAGTAAAGTATAATAGAATATATATTATAATATACTATAATATTCCATATATATTACAGTATATATAATCTACTATAATAGTATATATATTATATTAAATTATTGGATTATAAATATAATATACTATAATATAAATTTTTACTAAACTTGAAACAAATACCATTCGAACGCTAAACAATAACATTCAAACGTTTAATTAAAACCGTTCGAATGTTTATATAACGTTCGAACGGTTTTGCACGTATAAGTTATCACGAACATATCCACCATTGAGCAGCCGTCCCCACCGTTTGAAATGAGAGAAAACGTTTGTACGCCGTCCAATTGCCTCTGTAATCACCACCTACATCAAGCACCCTTCCTCCTAAGTGAAGGTATGCACTTTTGGGAACATTTTACCGTTTATTTTTTTGGTTTTTTGGTTTTATTCATTTTCTCTAGAAACATTGTATTTTTTCATCAATAGTCACCGTAGAACACCACAAATCTACCGTAGGATGTTTAGAAATGAAGAGTAGTATGTATTTTGTCGAACAAATCCATAGAATCGATGGATTTTTAAGCGTTTCCATGGCTACTGAGTTGACTCAGCCATGGGAGAATCGTATTTGTTTTCCGTTCGAATGTTTTAGAAAGCGTTTGAACGACGTTTAACCTTACCGTTTGATCACTTTTTAACCGTTCGAATGGTTTGAACCATTATGTTCGAACACTTTTTAAATCGTTCGAACGTAAACGTTTACTTTGCATTAGCTTATTAAATTGTTTTCATAGTTTCATTAAATTGTTCTATCAATTAATTTATTAAATTGCTATTAGTATATAATTTTATAAATATTTTCTCAAATTAAATTTTATCACTAATGTTGGATATATATTTTATTTTTAAAATTTCAGGTTCATAAGAATGTCTTATAAGGGCCGTAAATGTGGTAGATCAAGGGAACCTTCTATCCAAACAGTTCGAGAGCGGACTGTTTTACTTGAGTGGCAGGTAAAACTGCCTGATTTTGTGGCTCTTGTATGGGAGGGTCATTCCCTCCCATCAGTATTCAATGATCGTGGTTGGGCACCAATCTTAGACCAGCGAGAAGAAGGAATGGAGCTAATTTCCTACATTGAGATCGTTGCTGAGTTCTATAAAGAGCTCGGTGGTGCCAACCCAGACGATGGAGGGGCATACAGGATCTATATTCGAGGAGCACCTATTATATTTTCATCGGGCAGACTCGCTACATATCTCGGTATTTCTAAGCTGCTCGATGTCTATCCGAACCTGCCACCTAGAAAGTCTGATCCTTCATGTGATGCAGATCAGGACGATAGCCCAGTTTACACAGAGATACACTTGCTGACCATGAGGTCAGAGACTTGATTCTTGGTCCAGATGCTCCAATGTACGATGGGACCAATAGCATTAAGCAGGCAGATTTATCTTCTTTCTTCAAAATCATGAATTTGATCATCGCCAACAACATTGACCCTCGGCAGCACAAGATGGAGGTTGGCATGGATCGAATGAGATTTATGATATTGGTTGCTCGTGGCATTCCGATCGACCTCTTGGGGTATATATTTGAGAGGATCCGATCAGATGCTCAGTACATTACGACAGATATACTGCCATTCGGGATCTTGATCACTCGATTTTTGCTACATTTCGGGGTCGTGCCAGAAGTTGCCAAGCGTTCACGCCAGCCGATGGGACCGATCAACAGCATCACCCTGTCATGGAGTACGGGACACTCGAGATTTCGTTTTCGTGGACCTGTTCTTGACGACAGGGCTGATATTCATAGACATGCACAGCCGGGAGATACCAGAGTATCTGTTGGTGAGGCATCTACACAGGCCAAGGCATCATGCACATCTACTTGCGAGGAGATGGCCGGCATACTGCGTGCTGAGATCGGCATACACACATCAGCGGTGATCGATGCAGTGCATACTGCCATGACTGAGTTGCGTACAGAGATTGTGGCAAGCGTATCTGAGTTACGTACAGAGGTTAATGAGTTACGCATAAAGATTAATGCCAATAATGCAACTCAGGTCATGCTTACTACTCGATTGGCACAGGTAGAGAGACAATTAGCTGCAGTCGAGGATGTGTGCAGAGACGTCACATCACAGCCGTAGTTTCTATTTTTTATTTATAGTTATAGTTATGGATAGTATATATGGTGTTTTCATAATTTGCTTTAGTTGTAAATTAAATATTTTGTCTTTTCTAGAGTAATTATTGATTTATATTATGTGATGTATGGCTGATAATATTTATTTAACTAAAAACTTTATCTAACATAAAAGAAATCATTAAAATATTTTTAAATTAATTACATAAAATTAATTAATGAATATGTATATATGATATATATTTTTTATATTTTGTGTTACATACCGAAATTAATATTATACGTTCGAATGTATAAATGTGGTGCTTGAATATGTTGGTACTAAATATATTCTGTTCGAACGGTTTAAAAACCTTCCTGCCAGGTTTTGCCACCAAATATGCTCCGTTCCAACCAAAATAATTATTGTTCAAACGGTTTTGAACTTTCCCCGGCATAATAAATTACTTCCCCGTCAAGATTTTTCCGTTCAAACATATTTTTTTCCAGTTCGAACGAAATAAACTTTTTGAGACGCTTTAATTCGTCACAAAAAATACTGTTCGAACGATTTTCTAAAGTCATCAATTTTTTGGGACGAAATTTAATTTTCGTCCCTAAAAGTCAGTTTTGTTGTAGTGTTAGCCACAAGAAAATTTTATAAAACAAACTTATAAATTAATGTGACGATATAGTATGTTAGATTGTTAAATTATTTTTATTGTAAACTAAATTGCACATATCATATAAAATCATATCAATTTATAAATTTATTTTTAAAAATCTGTAATACTTCCATAAAAATGTAAAAGCCGTTATGCATTTCAAAATTCTTGGACAAAAGAGAGCTATTTTTAATAACATTTCCTGACAATATTTTCTAGTTCGATTTGAGGACTGTGACGTCACTATTGAAAATCACGATAAATTAAGAAGCGTCGTTATATTTTGCTAATTTGCTCTGGATTGATTAATCAAGAGACACGTTTCCAAGTAAGTGGTCAACGGTATTGGCCTATGCCGTGCGGTTGTCTCAACAAGTGTGAATCAAGGCTAGAGTGGCAAGAAAGATGGGGGCGGTGGATCAGATTGAATCCACGACCAGAGTGTTAAATGGAGCCAGCAGATGTGAGTAGAAAAAGTTAACTTTAAAATAAAGAGAAAGAATATTTGCAATCATAGAGTGTACAAATACCGCACACTCATTTTAAAAATGTGACTAAATAAAAAAACTCAAATGAAAAAATTATTAAAAAAGTTGACCCCTCTTTTTAAAAAAGAATATGTGGTTCTTGAATAATTGATGATTGTATTTAGCATTACTCACAAATAAATTTACGAAAACGAAAACGCCATTTCACAAGGTAACACAACATTTTTCTTCAAGGAAAAAAACATAAAAAGTGAGAAAAATCTATTATATTTACATTATAATTGAGACCAAGACCCCCTAGAGCAAAGATTCATAGCAAACTCTTTAAAGATTCAGAGCAAGAGAAAAATAGACATATGAAGTGAATTTCACTGAACATTTAACACTGAAAAAAAGATTCACCACAAGAACAATAAATATTGTGGGATACATCGTATGTGTATTTTCCTCATACTCTCAGTCCAAGAATTTCAACAAAAAATCAGAACCCTATATAGCTGTACTGTAAACGTAAGTCATAAATAGCAAATTAATGGAATGGGGTGGACAATGCAAATTAAAGAGCCCCAATTATACACTGTTTTATATTAAAGAGCCCCAAAAAATCCATGAATTAATAGCTGGTCCTCCAGGAAAACAATATATATATATATATATACTAGGTGGGTTACAACGTGCAATGCACGTTTGCTTAATTTATATTTAATTTTACTTTGTTAAGAATTTAATTTTTATTAATAAGGAAGTTTTTGATTAATTATATGTAATTCTCCTTATTAATTGATAATTTAGTTATTATATATATTGATAATGAAGAAGTTCAAAGTCTAATATTCTAATGGCCAGCAAGTTTGCTCGCAACCCAAGAAAAACATCTCCCTAGTCCCTACACGTAAAGCTACAGTGCAGAAAGACGAAGATACTCGATAAGTTTGGCCAAATTCGTGAACAATGATAGTACGATTTCAATCCACTTAGGCCAGCTAGTCTACACTGCAGTAGTAATTTATGGAAAACCAGATGCCGTACGTCAAGTTTATCTTCTTCATTTTTTTTTCTTTTTGGTTGTTTTGGGGGCCATGCATGCGTCATCTCTCTGAAGTCTAAAGTCCTTATCACAACACTTAAGACAAAACCGACTGTCTGCAGACCTCCCAAGTCTAAAGTCATTAGTCGTTGAACTGAATATAAGGAAAACTATTTATATAAAATAAAATTGTTAGAGCCTGACTTATTTGGAACTAAATTTGACAGTTCCTCAGGTCTCAGAACATGACACGTTTTCAAAGTTTGAATTATATCTAGTGCACAATTTTTACATATAGATAAGGATTAAAGGAAAAGGAGCTATTATATCCTTAATTTTAGAGAACTTATATGCAAAATCTTCTTCTATAATCTCGTGTGCAAGATTTGACAATTTATCACTGAATCGATTCATGGATAATTCAAATCTGATGCTATCAACTTCACGAATGTACAGATCAATAGCCATATCCACCTAGATACGAGAGAGACATCATTTGTGACCTGAAGCAACAGAAAGAAAAGCACTTGATGCCATTATGTACTTCAGTAGCGAAAGCACAATGATTCTTTTTATTCTAACCTTCACAAAATTTGCTTGATATGTTACCAACTATTCCAAAAACTGCCCAGTTCATTACTAATCAAAATAAGGAAACTCAAAATTACAATTTACCCGAACCTCTTCATTACTTTTGTGATAAGCAATAAGATTTTCCTTTCAAGTATCATGAGATGTGTAAAAGAAAGTTGCTTAGCTAGAGAGAGAAAAAGAAAAACGAAAAAATCATGGAAACTAAGACCATTAAAATCTATGGAAGCAGTCCAAAGGAGGAGAATGTTGAGAAAGAAAGTCTTCAACTCCCCCTCCATCGTCCATTCAGAGTCCTCAAAATTTTTATCATTCTGTTTTCACAAATTACACCAACTAATGCATGTAGGAACCATTTTCCACACAGCTGAAATTTGTTGGCTATCACATAATCCTCTGAGGGTGAAAGAGATCCACTATACCTCTTCATTAATATATGTAGAATACTTTAGAAATTAATAGAAATTAATTGCATGTCAACAGTTTTCTTTTTTAATATATTTCCGTTCAAAGGAAATAACACAGCTCTTCTCTACAATGTTTCTAGTGTGTTTTCAAACCATGATCCTAAGAGACCATACACGACATCTACATTCAGACGGTAAATAATATAAACTATGCAAGCTTAATTAAGGGAAATGTATCATAAATCATTTGGAAGAGGAACAATTGTAAACATGATGAAGATATTATCACATACAAGCAGGATAAATTAATTTCCCAGATAAACAATTTTAAGCACCTCACCTTTGCTGTTACATTTGGATTTCTATCTCTATCACCTCCCATCCAAGGCCCAAACTTAATTGGTTAATTGAAGAGGCCTTCCAGTATGCTATGAGAGAAAAAGTAAAGAGTAAGAAAGAGAATCTATCATAAAGAAGGTATAAAGAGACCAGTAGCTACCAAACACACAAATATGGACTGAAGACAAACCTTCTTTAAGCATTGTTGACACGGTGTAAGTAATGAGGTACAACTTTCCAAAGGGACTACTAAACAATGTTCAAGCCGGAGATAATAAAATGAACAAGTGAAGCTATGTTTAAACGACTTTACAGAGAAACATACATGTGGTATGTAACAATTCTTAGCTTTCCATAGCTTACCGACCCTGGCTTCTTCAACAGGCGTAGGTTTGTAGTGACTAAGCTCGTCTGTCTACCAGATTGAAGTTGACTCTCTCACCTACAAAAGCAAGATTGAATCTATTACTCACATGCCATATCAAAGCTTTGTCCCTTACCTACAAATGTATACAATCTGAGAATCAAATAAATGCAAAACATTCACGAATTTCTTCCACATTATCTTATAGATACAAGCAGTTCCTCTTCCGACGGAAAGACGAGACGAGAGAAGGAGATGAAGAAAAGTGATAAAAAGAAAGAAAGAGTGAAAGAGAGAGAGAGACGGGAAGTTGATTCAACAGAAATTGTGAAGATGATTTGTTCAAAAAAATTGATAATTGCTCAAATCTATACCGAATGAAGACGATTTGTTCATTACTCTACAACAAAAAAAAAAAAAATCTTGTAAGGAATGAAAAAAAAAAAATCTTTCAGATCTGAGTAAGGAATGAAAACACTTGTAGATCCACGATGGAAACAAAAATATAGACAGCAGGCAAAAAACTACAGAAAGAGAGAAGACACCGTGCGACAGCGAAGCCGAGGGGCTGGTTGAGGGTCGATATCCACGGTGGATCTGAGTGCTGAGCTGAAGTGGAAATGAAAGGAAAAAAACAATCAACACAAAAATAAACAACAGAAAAAATGAAGACAAGAAAACTAAAAGAAGAGAGAAACGCAGAGAAAAGGGAAGACGAAGAGATAAAAAGTTTGATGTCGACGAAGAAAACTAAAAAATGCAAGGAAAAGGGAAGACAAAATGAAAGGAAAAAAAAAATCCAACACTGAAAAACAAATTTGAAGAACCAAAAGAATCTGTATCCTAACCAGCGAGTTCTTCATAGCCGATCTGCACATGTTTTTGTGAAGACCACAGCGAAAAGGACCTGAAAAAAAAAAAAGCTGCAATTTTCAAACCAAGATCAAAACATGAAAAAGAAAACCTATAATTCTCAAACCAGCTTCAACGACATGAAAAAATAAAAATAAAAAGAGAGAGAGGTAGCGTGGTTTAATAAGAGAGAAAAAAAGTGAGAGAAACCTAGAGTGAGAGAGATGGAAGATGAGAGGAGAGATAAAATTTTGTGAGAGAGTGGTGAGGGAAGGAGGGAAGAAAGTAAAACTGATGGTTAAAAAATAAATCTATAAATCAACGAAAAATTTAATGATCTGATGCGTGTCTTTTGATGGTGTTTATTTTATTTTATTTTCTTTTCCTTTTTGGCTCTTTTGGTTTATTTGCACGAGAATTTCACTTTTTTAAGTCTGGATAGACATAAAGTTCTTTCTTTATCAGTGCTTCTTTAAGTAAGCTGGCGTCTGTACAGTATAATAATGGTAAAAAGCAAAAGAACAGAAGAACGAAAAAGGAGATAAAAGACACTAAAAATAACTGATACAAGTAAAGTCATTCTTTTCTATAAATCAAACAATGCGCCACGGACACAAAACAACAAAGTGAAAGAACAAAAAGACGCAACACGGAAGACAACGAAAACACTGTTCATTACTGTTCATCCGGGATAGCGGCTTATATAATAGTAAAGATATTATATACAAGGTGCAGGCATTGGAGCCAAATTGTTCCAAGAGTATACCTCACTCAATGGTGGAACAGCATTAGATACTTCTTCATTACAATCAACCACAGCATTACTTTGTGCCTCCACCAACTGTGACACATCACTCTTCACAGCCTGAACACCAGGGCAGATAGGAGGGTCCCTTTTGCGACATACATGGCACCTAAATCCGATAAGCTTATCGATGTTCTCTGGATTGAGTACAAAAGCATCTCCATGAAACCACTCTGCATAATAAACAGGTGATGAAAAAATATATCAGGTAGCAAAATGTATGAAAAAAGGAATTAGACAAGTCAGTCAAAAGGGTATTAGTAAAAAGCTAAAAACAATATGATTATTAACATGCATACTGTTCCTCATCAGCATTCAAATTATTAAATATAAAAAATCAAAATATCACAGAGTTAACCAAGAAAGACGGGGAAGAAAACTAAAAAAGAAGTACCTCCACATATTTCGCAACCAAGAAAGATGGGGAAGAAAGATGGCATTTGGGCTGATCAAGAATTACCGACAGTCTTTCAGAAGAGGCAAGAATATTTTTCTCCCTAAAACGCAATACTCGTTCATCATTTGGCTTCCTAGACAACAGAAGACCATTGAGCCAGTAACTGTGGTAAACATCTGTTCTCTTCTTCCGCCAAGAAGTAACTCTCTTTGATCTGCTTCACTTTCCTGCATCCACGCTTTTTATTTGGCAGTGACAAGCATTTAGCTTTCCCAGGTGAACGACGTAGAGGCATGACAGCTGGAGTTTTTTTACTGTTTTGTGATTGTTTGTGTCCAACCTTCGAGGCTTTTTTACTGCATTTCAGTCTCACCGACCTGCAATCTTTTGAGGCTTTTTTATTTTTCTGTGACAGTAGTTTCCCTCCTTTTGTGCCAGTTTTCCCTCTTTTTGCATCAATCTTGGCACGCATCCCATCCTGGCATCGGTGGCATGTAAATGTACACTCAGCAGTGATGGCTCCAGCAGACTTCCTGGCATGCCTTCTACGAAAATATTCTGAAATAGGATGATAATCAGGTACCAAAATGTATAAAGGAACTACGTGACAAACACCAACCTTCAAGCAACTAATTAACAATCAATCACCATATAACCTCAGAATATATCTCCCTTCCTTTTTCCTCATTTTTTCTATTGAGTTTTAATACTTGCAAGCCTGCTATGTCAATATACCACTTGTTGGACCCATTATAGTTATAAAAAATTTAAAACACCAGTATTTTTTCATCATTGTGGGCCTACTTCAATGGTGTGCTGAGTGCGTAAAAAAAAAAAGCTTGCAAATAATTTTTTATTTTTTTGTGTGTGTGCCAGGGGAGGATGGGGTGTCAATAGCAAGAATTCCACAAAACTCCAGTATCAACAGTAATTTTCTTCAAAATTCAGCATAATTATTCAAAGAATGTCGGCACAGAAGAACTAACACAGACTGTGTTGTTAACATTGAATGTTTGCTTTGGTTTTCAGCCATTGTGCTAAATGGAAACAATGTGCATGACTTCTTCTCCTTATTCTCTTGATTTTAGAATGTATTTAGGTGTTCTTTTGTATACTTCTTGTGTACACGGGCTATGCCTATTTCATTCGTATTAATATAATTACTCTTACTTATAAAAAAAGAAAAAACATTGAATGTTTACTAGGGAACTACAAAATAAATATCCCCATGAATTCTTGTTTACATTTTGAGATAGCCAATGTCCACCTTGGCCAACTCCAGAACTATAACAATCAAGTGGTATACGAAGTACCACATTGCTAAGCATGGTCACATATACATCAACAACTACAGAAAAAAGGATGGAAAAGGGTGATTTCTGTTAGTACATTACACGAGACAAGTCTAAAATTGGAAGAAATAAAAGTATACAATACAGAACAAAGAATATCAGGGCAACATATATCGAGCCGAGTCTAGGAAATTATTGAACGTTCAAGCTTTATTCGTTCAATTTCTATTTGAACATGAGCTGAGCTGAGCTCAAGCTCATCATTAGACCTTAAAAATGATACTAGTGCCGTTGCAACACTCTAATAAAATAACTCAATTCTAAAATTATTAGTCACCCTATTTTTGTTCAATAGGAACCTCAAAATCTTGACTGACTGCACAACCTATAATCTACTTTGTTCTTTTTATCTCACTATCCCATATGACCTAATGCCAGCCAACAAACGTGCATGAGACAATCAGAATTGCAGGGCACATGGACTTTTAAAATGAAGGTCATAAGTGTGATTGACATCTGGAAATCAGAGAAACTAAAGTTCAGTAACTATTCAGAACAGCCTACTGAGATGGAAATTGATTTTAAAAATCATAAATTGCTTTCACACCACAGGAAATAAAGAAAAGATTTTACCAGCAAAGAAAATTTTAAGGATAATAGCAGTGGATAGAAATATACCGACACAAGGTCCTCAAGCTCACAAACACAAGTAGAACAAGTTATTGAGGTCAGTCTTAATTTTCCCTAGGCAATGGGAAGTGGGGATTTGGCCCCAGATCTCACCCAAGAGGTCACATAGTCAAACCATTATATGTAGCCCTACAAAGGTTTCAAAGATTCCAAGTATGGGAATGAGTGATTAGCCATGTCAAGGCATCCTTCAGAAAAACTCGGCAGCAACTAAATCCTGGCCAAAGTTGTTCAATCCCACTGCTTTTGCTATGTGTTGTTTCCTAAGAAATCATCCTTTTCACTTATTTCTACTTGTTTACCCCAACATAGCAATGGGGTGGATTGAACAACCAACATAAAACCCTGAAGTGACCACATGTACTACAAAACAAAAACACAGGCCATCAAGGAATTTCACATTTAAAACCTTCGAAGAGATAAGTTTCTAACTAAAAACCTAAAAACTGGTGCAGGGCAAGAGGGTGGGGGACATTCACAAAAGGGTGGCACTACAACCAAGGGATTCTCCCGACAAGGCAAATTGCCTTTTTTTTTTCATACATTTTTTTTACATTCTTAAAAACTTTTTTTTTATAAGAAATAAAAAAGAAAAAACATTCTTAAAAACTTAAAAAAAAAAATCATAAATTTAATAAAAAAACACATACTAAATCACTAAGTAAGGAAAAAAAAATAACTGTCAGGAGAAATGCTCGGGACCCATTTTCTGGATCCAAAGCATTTCTCTTCACAAAATATGTAATAAATTCTAAATATTATGTTTCTGCAAAGAAACCTCTGGATATATTTAGTTTTTCACCGGAATTGTTTTCGAGAAATAGTGAAATCTATTCACTTTTTTAAATTGTTTTAACTGAGATACTTCTACTAAATTAGTCTTTTGATAAGTAATAATTTTTTTTTTAAATTACAAAAAGGCATAGCCTAAGTATATAGGAAATATCTACCTATAAAAAAAAATACATATGAGATATTTTTAAAAACTATATTGGCGTATCGAAAATGTTGGGAAAAATAACAAGTGCCAAAACAGAATAACGACAATAAAAAAGAAGAGTTGTGTCTTCCAAGTCAATACAAATTGAAGCAAAAAAAACTGGTTTTCTTTCCACACGATTTATTTGATAATTCATTATCCCCCTCCATACAATTGCCATCGAATATATAAGAAACTTATTAAGGAAATCAAACGATTGAAATGGAAAAATTCAAAAAGGAAACAATTGCAATATAAACTTGGAAATAGAATTTGGTGTTGCTTCTGCAGCTTGATAAGGATGGCTGAAGTTTCCTTATTGGTGTTGAGAATCGTATAATCAAGGATCGTGTCCCGTTGTTGCCAAGTTGACGTCGCCTACGTCCTGCATCAATTCCCCCCCACTTAAAATCAAACTTGCCTCAAAGTTTGGCTCTTCAGTAGACTGTTCATCAGGTGGGTGATACTCAAATAAGTTAGCAACATTGAACGTGGGAGAGATGGACATGTTCTCAGGGAGATCAACCACATAAGCATTGTTGCTAATCTTCTTCAAAATGCGACAAGGTCAGTATTTCCTGTCTTGCAGCTTGCCATACGTACCTATTGGGAAACGGCCCTTCCTCAGGTGGACCATCACCAAATCCCCTTCTTGAAACATATTACAGACTACCAATTCCATGACTATTGCAATCCCATGATTCTAGCAGTCATACCGTTACAGAATATATAATTCCTTGTATAGATTTCATTTATTTGTAAAACTTTGTTTCCATGTAAAGCCACATACGAATGTGTATATATTCTGATAGAAATCAATGAGAAATATATGAAATATTCATTACCAATTCCTCTCTTAACATGGTATCAGCCCTACCAAGATCCTAAACAAAAAATTACCTTTTCTTGCAGATGGCTTCCTCCGATCCTCCTCCTCCTCCTACCCTTTCTTCCCCATATCTCCTCCACCCATCTGATTCACCCAGTCTTGTTCTTGTTTCCGGACTACTCACCGGCAACAATTTCCCCAAATGGCAACGTGCTCTTCGCCGTGCCCTCAATGCCAAAAACAATTTGTCCTTTGTTGATGGTACTCTCACAGCCCCAGCCAAAACCTCCCCTGATCATGCCCAATGGAGTCGGACCAAAGATATGGTCCTAACGTGGATTCTCAACACCATCACTCCCTCCCTAGCCAAGTCGTTGGACTATCACGATGACCCACGAGATGTTTGGCTTGATCTTGAGTCTCGTTTTACTCACGGAAACAATGCTCGTCTCTTCCATCTCAAACGAGAGATCTCCAATCTTCATCAAAATCAACTCTCTATACCTGACTACTACAACAGTATCAAACAACTCTAGGATGAGTTAGGAAATCTTCAGCCCTTTACCGATGCCAATACTCTGGAGAAAAGCCGAAGACGAACGTGTTTTCCAGTTTCTACTGGGACTCAATGATTCGTTTGCTGCCCTTCGCACTCAAATCCTTGCCACCGATCCTCTTCCATCTCTCAAAAAAGTCTTCTCCATTCTTTTCAAAGAGGAACAACAACGTCTTCTTCAAGTTCCTCATCGACCATCCGAAACACTTGCCCTTGCCGCTCGGACCACACAATCCAATCGCCCCTCTCTCAAGTGTATTGAATGTGGGAAAGAAGGCCATCTCCGAAATCGTTGTTGGCTCATCATTGGTTTCCCTCCTGGCCGTGAACCACGCCATCACCGACAGCCCTCTCTACTTGGCAAACCACCTGCCACTGCCAATTTTGCTGCTTCCCCTTCAAGCCCAGTACCTGGTCTCTCTCCAGAAAGCTACCAGCAATTGATGACTCTGCTTCATCCCCCTCCTTCGACAGCCAACTTCGTGGGTAACTCCTCCACAAACCCTCCCATTTTCGATCCTCAGAAGGACTGGATCATCGACAGTGGCGCTAGTGATCACATGAGCCACTGCCGATCGCTTTTCTTGGACCTCCGTGAGCCACCCATGGCTCGGCAGGTCCGCTTGCCCACTGGAGAAACAATCCTAGTTGCAGGCGTCGGCACTATCATCCTATCCGAAACCCTTATGTTATCTAATGTCCTATTTGTCCCTTCCTTTCATTATAATCTCCTTTCTATCCCTCAAATTACTAGCCACTTATCTTGTGTTGTCACTTTCTCATCATCTAATGTTTTTTTTCAGGACCATCAATTGACGAGGCTGATTGGAGCGGGTGAAGCTTGCAATGGACTTTACATTTTTCATCCCCAACAATCCGTCGCTTTCTCCGCTCACAAATCTGATAATAAGACCTTATGGCATCAACGTCTAGGTCATCCTTCCAGCTTTCTTATTCCCTCTATTTTTTATAATCCTTGTACTGTTTCTCATTGTGACGTTTGTGCTCGTTCTAAGCACACTCGCTTACCATTTCAAATTAATGTTAATAAAAGTACGATTCCTTTTAATCGACTTTATTGTGATATTTGGGGTGGATATTCCACTACTTTTATTTCTGGCGCTCATTATTTTTTGACTATCGTTGATGATTTTTCACGCACAACTTGGATTTATTTAATGCGTTTTAAATCAGAAACTTTTAGTCATTTAATGCACTTCTTTGCTCTGATTAAAACTCAATTCAATTCCACGGTCAAATTTGTTCGTACCGACAATGGCCAAGAATTTTTGTCTCATAATCTCCAAAATTTTTTCCAAAACTACGGCATTATTCATGAACGTACCTGTGTTGAAACTCCTCAACAAAATGGTGTTGCCGAGCGCAAACACAGGTACCTTCTGAATGTGGCACGAAGTCTTCGCTTCCAGGCCCATTTACCACTTAAATTTTGGGGTGAATGCATCCTCACCGCTGCCTATCTCATCAATCGGACCCCTAGCCAATCTCTTCAAAATAAAACTCCTTTTCAACTTCTTCTCAACACACAACCTACTTACACGCACCTACGTGTTTTTGGTTGTCTATGCTATGCCCAAACTCTCACAGCTAATCGAGATAAATTCTCACCCCGAGCGTCCCGTTGTGTCTTCATCAGTTATCCTAGCAATCGCAAAGCTTACAAATTATATAACCTTGACACCGACACCATTTTCTATTCGCGTGATGTCACCTTTCATGAAGACCAATTTCCCTTCCAACATATTGCCACTCCACCTTCCCCCAACTCCATTCTTCCCTTACCCATTCCGGAACTCATCTCACCTCCCTCATCACCGGCCCTAAATTCTGATCCTACTCCTGAATCCATCCCATCTTCCCGTCCCCGTCGCCACATCACTCGACCAGCATATCTTCTTGACTATGTATGCCCCACCATACCCACGGAGTCCATTGCTTCTTCAACCGCTGCACAGTCCTCAGGTACTTCTCATCCTTTATCTGCTTTTTTATCTTACTCTCGTTTTTCACCTGCTCATTATTCTTTCTTAACTGCCCTTACTGCATCTGTTGAACCTACCTGTTACTCAGAAGCCAATCGCCACTCTCATTGGCGTGAAGCTATGACCTCTGAACTCCGTGCCCTTGAAGAAAACTCCACTTGGACCCTCGAATCTCTTCCCCATGGTAAGAAACCCATCGGTTGCAAATGGGTTTTCAAGACCAAGCTCCGAGCTGATGGTACTGTTGAGCGCTACAAGGCTTGCCTTGTGGCCAAAGGCTACACTCAAGTGGAAGGCATAAACTATCATGAAACATTTGCTCCGGTAGCCAAAATGACCACAGTTCGCTGTGTTCTTGCTGTTGCTGCCACAAAAAATTGGATCATTCACCAAATGGATGTCCACAATGCCTTCCTACATGGCGAACTTGATGAAGAAGTTTACATGACTCCTCCACCTGGATATTGTATTAAGGGGGAGACTCGCGTTTGCCGTCTCCGAAAATCTCTCTATGACCTCAAGCAAGCATCCCGCAACTGGTTTTTCAAACTAACCTCTGTTCTTCTTAATGCAGGTTTTGTTCAATCTCAGGCAGACCACTCTCTGTTCACCTTGACTACTCCTACTAGTCTTACACTTATCCTTATATATGTGGACGACATCTTAGTTGTTGGCAATGATCTCTCTCAAGTCATTTTTTTCAAATCTGCTATTTCAACTCACTTCAAAACCAAGGATCTCGGACCTCTCAAATATTTCCTTGGACTTGAAGTCGCTCGCTCTTCTTTTGGCATTTTTCTTAATCAGCGCAAATATGCCTTGGACATCCTTGCAGATAGTGGTCAACTTGGCTCTCGCACTGCTCCATTTCCCATGGAACAAAATCTAAAGCTCAACGACACTGATGGTGATCCTCTTCCTGATCCCGCTCCTTACCGACGGTTACTTGGACGACTCATCTATCTCACCATCACCAGACCCGACATCGTCTTTACAGTCAACATTCTCAGTCAATTTATGCATGCTCCCCGACTTCCTCACACGACAGCCGCTACTCGTGTTCTCCGCTACATTAAAGGCGCTCCAGGACAAGTCATTTTCTTTCCCTCTTCTAATGATCTTCATGTCAGTGCTTATACAGATTCTGATTGGGCTAGTTGTCCTACTACTCGACGCTCCACCACAGGCTTCTTCATCACACTTGGTTCTAGTCCCATTTCCTGGCGGACTAAGAAACAAACTACAGTTGCTCGCTCCTCTACAGAAGCTGAATATCGTGCCATGACCGTCACCACTTGCGAACTAGTTTGGTTACAACAGCTCCTCCATGACCTCGGCCTCTCCCATACAACTCCTATGACTCTCTACTGTGACAATCAATCCACCCTCCACATTGCTCAAAATCCAGTTTTCCATAAGCGTACCAAACACATTGAAATTGACTGCCACATTGTACGCGACAAGCTTCGTTCTGGTCTTTTCACCACTGCTCATCTTCCATCTTCCGAGCAAATCGCTGATATCTTCACCAAAGCCTTGGGATCTGATCTTTTTCATCACCTATCTCGCAAGTTGGGCATTACGGATCTTCATGCGCCAACTTGGGGGGGAGTATTACAGACTACCAATTCCATGACTATTGCAATCCCATGATTCTAGCAGTCTTATTGTTACAGAATATATATTTCCTTGTATAGATTTCATTTATTTGTAAAAATTTCTTTCCATGTAAAGCCACATACGAATGTGTATATATTCTGATAGAAATCAATGAGAAATATATGAAATATTCATTACCAATTCCTCTCTTAACAAAACACCTTAGCTCGCCTATGTTTATCAGCAGCTTGTTTATACTTCATGTTGGCCATTTCCAAGTTGCTTCGCACTTCCACTTGAACTTCTTGGACCCTCTCTGCTAAGTTCTCAATTGCTAGGCTCATCCCAGGACGTTTTGGGAGGGGAACCAAGTCAAGAGCATATTTTGGGGGCATAGTATAAACTACCTCAAAGGGGCTTTTGCCGGTTGATCTGTTGTGCATGCTGTTGAAGGCAAACTCGACTTGTGGAAGACTCACATCCCACTGTCTTGGCTTATCACCGGATACGCATCGCAACATATTTCCAAGTGTTCTATTGGTCACCTCGGTTTGGCCATCGGTTTGCGGGTGACATGTGCTGCTATACTTAAGAGTAGTTCCAAATTTCCTCCATAAGGTGATTCAAAAATGACTGAGAAATTTTGTGTCCCGATCAGAGGTGATGGACTTTGGAACACCATGCAGGTGGACAACTTCTTTGAAAAACAGATTGGCTACACTAGAGGCATATGAAGTTTTTTTGCAAGGGATGAAATGAGCCATCTTTGAGAACCGGTCCACCACCACAAAAATGGAGTCGGCACCACGTTGAGTCCACAGCAGTCCAAGCACAAAATCCATGCTCAAATCTTCCCAAATATTCTGAGGGATAGGTAGAGGCCTGTACAATCCTGTGTTCTGAGCTTGGCCTTTCTTCACTTGACAAACGGGGCATCGTTGTACAAATCAACCCACATCCCTTTTCAGTTGAGGCCAAAAGTAACGGTCAGCTACCAGGGAAATTGACTTGTCGTGCCCAACATGGCCCCCCAGTCCTCCCCCATGCAATTCACGTATTACATGCTCACGTAAAGATGTCTTGGGGATGCAAAGTTGGTTTCCATGAAAGAGATACCCCTCTTGTATGTGAAAGTCTAATTTCGACTGCCCTAGTGTGCATTGCTTCCAGGCCTCGGCAAAATCCTCATCATCTTCATACATTTCTTTTAATTGCTCAAATCCCGTTATCTCAATTCTCATGGTCACTAGTGCAGATGCTCGCCTACTGAGGACATCGGCCACTCTGTTTTGTTGCCTTGACTTGTGCTTGAGGACCATTGTGAATTTTTGCATGAAGCTAATCCACCTAGCGTGCATCCGATTCAAACTATTCTGTGTATTGATGAACTTCAAGGCGTGGTGGTCACTATATAGAACAAATTCTCGCTGAATTAAATAGTGCTCTCAATGCTTGAGAGATCTAATCACAGCATAAAACTCAAGCTCATAAGTCGTCCACTTGCGCCTAGCTTCATTTAATTTTTCACTAAAAAATTCCACTAGGCGCCCCTATTGAGATAAGACCGCTCCAATGCCAATTACAGAAGCATCGCACTCTACTTCAAATAACTTGTCAAGTTAGGGAGGGCAAGCACGGGTGTAGTGGACAATTTTTCCTTGATGTTGTTAAAGCTTTCTTCTTGCACTCTTCCCCAAGAGAAAAGCCCCTTCTTCATGCATTCTGTAATGGGGGCTGCCAAAGAGCTGAAATTCCTTATGAATTAGTGGTAGAAAGTGGCCAAGCCATGAAGGCTACGGACTTGGGTCACTGTAGTGGGGGTCGGCCAGTCCCGAATTGCACGGACCTTCTCTTTATCCATGTGGATTCCTTCGGCGCTCACCACAAATCCAAGGAACAATAGCCTGCTGCTTAGAAAAATACACTTTTTCAAGTTAATAAATAACTTGTTAAGAGAAAGTGTTGATAAAACTTCCATGAGATGTCCCAAGTGTTCATTCTCGCTGCGGCTATAGATGAGGATGTCATCGAAGTAGACCACCACAAACTTCCCAATGAACGGCATGAGGACTTGGTGCATAACGCGCATGAAAGTGCTCGGCGCGTTCGAGATGCCAAATGACATGACTAGCCATTCATACAAGCCCTCTTTGGTTTTGAAAGCTGTTTTCCACTCATCCCCCGGCCGGATTCATATTTGATGGTACCCATTCCGTAAGTTAATTTTAGAAAAAATATTGGACCCTGCAAGCATATCCAATAAATCGGTTAATCTCGAAATGGGGAATCGGTATTTTACCGTGATTTTGTTAATGGTGTGACTGTCTGCCAACTCCCATCTTTCTTCGGAGTGATCAATGCGGGCACAGTGTAAGGACTCATGCTTTCTCTTATTAGCCTTTTGTGGAGGAGGTCTTCAACTTGCTTTTGCAGAATTTCATGTTCACTGAGACTCATCCTATAATGTGGTAAATTCGGCAGACTCGCTCTAGGGAACAAGTCAATATGGTGTTGTATATCTCGCATGGGTGGTAGCTCACTGGGCAACTCAGATGGCGTGAGGTCAAAAACTTCTATCAAAAGGTATTGGATTTGAGGGGGTGTATCAGGATGGTCGCTCACTTCTTCCCCTTTCACCACTAGAGTCTAGATTTCTCCCGTCTCCTTTGCCTCCTCCAAAAACTGACTCTCACATATGGTAAGTAGATTATTTTTTTCCTCAACTCGTTGGGAGCTAGTGGCTTTGTCTTCGGTGGGCAATAAAATGATCTTCCTATCTCGCCACCAAAAAGAATACAAGTTGTCCCTCCCTTTGTAGGTAGCGTCCACATCAAATTGCCATGGCCTCCCGAGAAGGATATGACAAGCATCCATCTCCACCACATCGCGTAAAGCCTCGTCTTGGTAGTACTTTCCAATAGAGAATACAACACGGCAAATACTATTAATCCGAGTTTCTGCTCCTTTTCGGATCCAGCTAATTTTGTAAGGACTTGGGTGCTTTTCAGTTTTCAATTCTAGCACATTGACGAGGGCTTTAGAGACTATATTCTTGCAACTTCCACTGTCAATGATAACGTTACAAACCTTGTTTTAAATGGTGCATCGTGTCTTAAAAATGGAGTGTCGTTGATTTTTTTCTTCCACCTTTGGAGCAAAGAGAAGCCGTTGTATGACACAGTTGATAGGCTCTCCTTCATCGCCTTCCACAAATTCCTCTACCTCGCCCTCTTCACTGCTATCAAATTCTCTTGGTTCGTCATCCCCCTTTTCCATCAAGTGGACTGAATGGCATGTGGGGCATTCATTGGATTTATGCCCCGGTTGGTTGCACCTGAAGCATTTTCCAGTCGTTGGGCGAACATACGGATTTTTACTTCCTCCTTCCTTATGCACAGGGGCTTTCGATTGTTGATTGCTACTCTCTCCTCTATGAAATTTACTCTATGGTGGTGGTCAGGTGTCCATGGGTTACTGCGATGGGGTGTAAGGCTTCTGTTGTGGTGTCTGGTTCGGCGTCCTGGGTGGTGGTCTGGCCAGTTGCATCTCAATCTTCATGGCCAAATTTACAGCTTCTGCGAGAGACCACGTAGTGTGCAGAGACACTTTGTCTTGTATAGCAACACGCAAGCCTCCCATGTACCTTGCGATCTGCTGCCCTTCCGTTTCCGACAGATTATTGCGAGCATTGAGTCGATAAAATTCTTCCGTGTACTTGTTCACTGTCCTTGCTCCCTGTTTGCATTTTTGGTATTGCTAATAAAGGATCTGCTCATAGTCCGATGGAAGAAATCTTGCCCTCATTAGGCGCTTCATCTTAGGCGACATGCGCACTGGTTGCTTGCCCTGCCTCCTTCGGTTATTTTGCATTTGTTCCCACCAAGCCGAAGCACCACCACATAGTTTATAGGTGACTAACTTCACCTATTGTGCTTCGGGAATTTGCATATAATCAAAAACAATTTCTACCTCTAACATTCAGTCGAGAAAACTCTCAACGTGAAGGTGCCCATTGAAACAAGGCAGATCAATTTTGATTTTGAAATTGTTGTTGTTGTCTGGAGCTCTCCTGGCCTCATGGTTCCCACGAACGAACCCCTCCACTTCTTCATCACTAGAGGAATCATTTAGTGCTTGATTCCTTTGTCAATGCGTGATGTCACGACCTCCTCCTGGTTGATTCTCTGTACCCTAGGTCCTATCACCACCAACATGAACTCCGGTGACAGCTGCTTGAATTTCTTGCAACATACATTCTATCCCTTCAAAACGTTATTGGTTCCTTTCATCTTGAGCCTTCACGGCTGCCCAAATGGCCTGCACGCCACGTTCCTCCTCTTGGGTGTTGTCTCTCACCATCAAGCCAGGTAAAGCCTTGCTCTAATGCCAAATTGGCGTAGCGGAAATGTTGAGAAAAATAACAAGTGCCAAAACAGAATAATGACAATAAAAAGGAAGAGTTGTGTCTTCCAAGTCAATACAAATTGCAGCAAAAAAATGGCTTTCTTTCCACGATTTATTCGATAATTCATTATCCCCCTCCCATACAATTGCCATCGAATATATAAGAAACTTATTAAGGAAATCAAACGACTGAAATGGAAAACATTCAAAAAGGAAACAATTTCAATATAAACTTGGAAAAAGAATTTGGTGTTGCTTCTGTAGCTTGATAAGCGTGGCTGAAGTTTCCTTATTGGTGCCGAGAATCGTATAATCAAGGATCGTGTCTTGTTGTTGCCAAGTTGACGTCGCCTACGTCCTGCATCATATATATATATACTTCGGTCGGTCTAGTCCGGTCCAAAAAACCACACCCCTGGACCGGATCGAAAACCAAAATTCTAAGGTATATATAGACCGGACCAGATCAATATATTTATCGGTCCAGTCCGGTCCAGTCTAGTCGGGTTTTCCGTTCCGGACCGAATAACTTGCACCCCTAAATGGAACATCCAACCAGAATTCTCCTAAGTTATTATCATTCCATCAGTGTAGCACCTAAACATTTTAACTTATTGCAACTTTTCTACTACTTAATTTGCCGCTGGTTATAAGGATAACTAATTATATGGATGTTCTTCATTTTTTTTCTTTCTTAACATATGAAAGAGCCCTTTGTCCCACAAATAATATACCCACCCTTACAAGCATGGAAAGTGTCACATGCTACAAATATGTGTGCGCACTTTCTTCTAATTTTTCTATTCTTAGCCCTCGTTTGTTTTCACAGATGAGATGAGATGAGATAAAAGTTGAAAGTTAAATAAAATATTGTTAGAATATATTTTTTTAATATTATTTTTGTTTTGAAATTCGAAAAAGTTGAATTGTTTATTTTATTTTGTATGCGAATTTGAGAAAGTTATAATAATTAGATGATATGAGTTGAAATGAGTTGTGAAAACAATCGAAGCCTTAGTATTCGATTTCTTTGGCCATTATTTCTTATTTCTTATCTTGCTATATGTATCAATATGTGCATTGACTAAAAAGTCCAAAAGGTGCAACTAAGGTACACAAGATGTATACAAGAGGAACACCTATCTAGAAGTAGAAAAGGATAAAAGAAAATCATGAAGGCTAAGCCCCATTGATATGAATTGTAGCTATCAAAAGGAAGAAAGTATCGAAAAGAAAGTCCTGAGCTCCTCAATTTTCCGTTCTCAATCCTCAAAATTTTTATCATTTTTCTCCCTCCAAATACATAGTATGAGGTACTAGGGACCATCTTCCACACTGCCGCAATATGTGATTTCCATTCTATCTCAAAATTGAATGATATATATAATATCCTAACATCAAGGTTCCAAAGCAGAAGAATTGAGTGCAGAGAAAGAAATTCATAAGCAGCAAAACATATATATATATATATGTGTGTGTGTGTGTGTGTGTGTGTGTACAATACAATGAATATTTAATACCTGATCGGCACATCTGTGCCGACACTGATAATACTCAGATCTTTGAGCTTTTGAAAACAAATACGAAAATCCCCTTTTCTAGAGGGATATCTTTTTTACTCTACCAATCTCAAGAAGCTTTGCAGATTTCATCTCATTACATTTGCGGGCAATTCTTTTCTCCTCGAAAATTTTCAAAAGATGCAATGGAATAAAACATTCAGCCAACCAATATTTCTTCTTTTCACTAGAGGATTCTTCCACCAGAGACCCATGTATTTTAACAATGTCAGGGATAGCTCTTCTCTTGCCAAAATCAAGAAGGTACTTCACCACTTCCCCTTCAGTGCATTTCCTTCTGACAATAACTTTCTTAAAAAGCCTGATTGATTTTCTAGATTCCTCGTCCAATGCAAGGAGAGGATGTGTGTTTTCAATGTCATCCCACTTAATGTTCAAATCAAGCTCTCTAACCTGTAAACATGACATAATTAGTGGACTGAAATTTTCCATTTCATAAGGTAGCAGATTCATGAACAGATATAAGCTAGATCTAAAAAAATTAGGCTTGGCATTTAATATTATTTGCACTCATGCTCTTATTTCTAAGAGCATACCAGATATCACGTAACACTGCAGATATACTGTAATATCCCAAATTCAGTATGATGGTATTGAAGGGCCCAATACCCCAGATTCAGTATGAAATGGCAATAAATGGGATACAACATTGCCTGAGAGGGAGAAGTTCTTGCAGTTTATAATGATTTTGAAGTGCTCCAGCCATAACATTGATCAAACATTTTAGAGTATAAACCCAGATTTAGCTTGGTTTTTCCTTGGGTCGTATCTATACTCTAATGTCATATGGCCAGTGCCCATTCCATCCAAATCCAAAACTATATGACTATTACTTTCCATTTTGATGCATTTAATATTTCTTGCAAAATAGATCAGTACAAAAAATACAAACAAAATTTCTAAAGTAGCCAAATTGAGAGATGTAAGACAAATGTCTTTCACATGTCAAGTCATACAACTTAGTTGCATAAAGAGAAGATTTAGGTAATAATGGTCCAGAAAGGGTATCGCTATATTAGACTGATATATTCTTCAATCGAACCAAGTATGTAAATCCCACCCTGATTTCGCCTCTAAAGATAATAGAAGTGCAGAAATGCAGGTACGTCAAATCAAAAAACAAAGGCAATTGCAACTCATAAACATCTGATAATAAATAAAATTGAACTATTGGGAAATATACCTGGTAAGCAAGCTGCTCTACACTAGATGCTATCTCAACAGCAGCTCGCCAAGCAACAAATCTGCTTCTCTTTGCATAATCTGAATTCTCAGGATATAATATGCCTGGTATCTTTGTCCACCCAGCTGCAGAATATTAAACTTCAAACAAATTCAGAATAATCATTCAGTTTAAACAATCTAACTCCAATTACATACTAGAAAGAGAAGACAATATGCAGACCTTGTCTGGCAGCCTTGGAAGCCAAGGAGCAAGGCAGAACCTTCCAATTAAACACCTGACGAGAAAGCCTACCACCCCTCCACCAGAATATACCCAATCCACTAGCAGCATTTGAAGAAGGATTGGACTCAGGTTCTGAAGGCCTAACTCTCTTTCGGCTAATCCCTTGTTTTGAGGATGCACGCATTGAACTTATTACAACATGAGAAGCTGAACCCATGGTAACAGCAGAATCCACCTGTCTTGACCACTCAGTTGAGAGTGCAAGAGGACGCAAATTTGATTCCAACTGCAGACATTCCATGACAACATAAATTACCCCAACAGTATCATATAATGAAACCAAATAGCTTTTGAATTATCAGATTCAGAAGATACTTTTAGGTTACAATTTGGGCCAAATTCAAACCAAGGACAGATTAACCCAACCAAGTAATTGTGATACCCCATGTGATAAAGATAAGGATAGATGGTGTATGGGATCCCACATTGCTTTGGAATGAGAAGTTTTTGCTCTTTATAGGGTTCTAATGGGGTTCCAATTGTATCATTGACTAGTCTTTTTGGAGTATAGGTCATGTTGTTCTGGACTTCAATTGGGGCATTACAAAGGGTATCATAGCTTATCCCATCCAGAAATGTGGGACTTCAGCCATGCCACCTATGATGGACTGGCCCGACAAGGACATTAGGAATTTAATGAGGAGAGATTGTGATACCCCATATGATAAGGATAAGGATAGGTGGTGTGTGGGATCCCAGATTGCTTGAGAATAAGAAGTTTTTGCTCTTTATAGGATTCTAATGGGGCTCTAATTGTATCATTGATTAGTCTTTTTAGAACATAAGCCATGCAGTTTGGGCCTTCTATTGGAGCATTACAGTAACAGACAATGAAAACCCGGATTATCACTTGCTTAGTTGCTTAGTGGAATCTGGAATGAACTGAACATTCCAGATTCCACCATTTTCCATTGTCACTTGAGACCTGGGGCAAGAACCAAGGACCCAATAAAAGGAAGGCAAATACACCTCTCCAATCCCCAAAGGAAAATATGGCCCACGTGAAAAAGAAACACGCAAATGAGATAGCTTCAGCCTAAAGGGACAGAAGATAGAAGAAATTTTGAAAATAGGGTTCAAGTCTAAGACCACATTTGAAATTTGAAGATGCATATATTCAGTCAAACTGAACGTCAGGCCCAGCAAACTTATAATGAAGTTGCACCACGGATATTTGTTTCATAACTAATTGAATATTTCATTCAAAACTGGCAAGGGCACAGCCCAAGTATGAGTTGCATGGCAAATATTCAGATTGACAACCCATGTTTGATTGTCTAATACAGAGAGAAAATGAAAAAGATACTCACTGTGAGCAATAAATTTTTAATGGACACTAGATCAGAAGCCTTCAGAATACTTTTATGCCAGTACTTGATATGATGTTGGTTCAGCCATGGACCCAACAAAAGCCCTTGCAGACGACCTTCAATGGAGAGAATATGACACATGACATCTACAAGATGGCCTCTCCTATTCTGTTTTGATTGAAGACCAAAGACATCATTTTTAACACCTTCCTGAACAGGCCCCAAATACATTTTAAACAAGCAATCTGTTTCATCAGTTGGATTTTTACACCAAAACCACCATTCACACTTCTCTTTCCTTGCATCTACATTTAGTCTCTGAATATTTGGCCAACAAAACTTGTTATACTTTTTGAAAGTGGCCTTCATTTGTGCTGAAATTATATCATCCTCAGACGATATTGAGTATTCATTGACTTTCTCTGATGATTTATGCATAAAGTCCTCTGCAACTAATGAGGCAGTTTGTGGAAAACTGTAGTAGTTCGAATAGCCAATCCCACAATTTGCTTGTGATGGGTCCCCTTTTCTAGTGGTTATAGAAAACGTGTAATGCCGAGGATCTGCAGATTCCATAGCATTTTCTAGTTTGACAGCCATGCTGGCAGACGTCAGAGAACTGTCTCCCAAACATGGCGCTTTATCGGTACTTGGGACAGAGCTAATTAAAGAATTCAGCAGATGTATTTGAGTCATGGGGCCCAAAATTTTGAAAATTCGGAATGACTGCATTTGATTGTGTGGCTCCAGCTGATCCTTCTGAAGTTATATATGGACTTTCTGTGGCAATCACACAACCTACGAAGCTCACAGGCTTTGAAAGCTCACTGCCAAGCTGACCAGAGCATCCACTAATAGAGGTTTCATCCACTTTTCTTACATCATCAGTCTCATTATTAACTGTATTTGTTTCTGAAGATGTCAGTGGTGCCGAGGGCATTAAACAAGCCAGGCTTTGCTTCTTAGTAAGAATGTTTGAGCATACAGATTGGTTCAGCGAGTCGAAATTACTAGCTTCATTCAAGTTCAAAGGGATTTCTCAGTGCTTGTAGATAGCCATTAATATGTCATTATAGAAAACATCTGAAGCCTTTAAAACAAATATATAGAAAATATAAACGGGCAAGTTACAAATTTCACCTGAATTAGTGAAGTGGTGTAGCTCTGCCACTAATCCATTTAGTGTTTATGTTTCCTTGGAAGAATGATAACCCAAATAGATCACTTGGTGCGTTCATGATTTGTTTACTTGGTAGGCTTTTTCATTTCAGATTCCTGATGTCCCTTTAAAGGTTAGAAAGCTCATTGTAAAGTTATGCAATGCGGTGACCCGTAGAGCTGCTAGATTGGCAGCTGCTCATGGTATCGAGGGAATTTCACATGTTACAATTTCACAAGGCAAAAACTTCAGTGCAGATGAACAGCCATTTTTCCCACATTGATCATGTCACATGTCTGCAAATTAACAAGTCAAAAAAAGTGTCACGACCAACGACAATGAAAAACAAAAACAGAGCAAGGTAGTCACTTGCTTTTACAATCATCCAAAATGTTTTTTCTATTCAAAATTAAATAAAAGATTTGATACTCACTAATAGACTTCTGATCAACATAATGATTTTGCCTCTGATCCCTAACATGCTAATATCTCTCTCTTTCTTGAATCTTTCTATCCTTTTTGACAAGATTTGTTTTTGGAATTAGATAATTGTTCTTTCATCGCTTTGGTTTAACTTTTGTTTTGATCTTTTTGTTAACTTTTTACACTTTTGTGTTTCTTTTTGGGCTTTTTATTTCTCTACGATTCCCTTTTACTTTTATTGTATTGAAGTCCGTCTCTATTTGATTCCCGTTACAGTTTTGTCACTATTTCTTTGTAATAATTTTGGTTTATCGATCGAGTAACTCCACTCCTGTGACATTATATATTCTTGATTTCCCTCCCAAGTTCACTTCAGTGGTGTTCTATTGTCACTTTCTCCTGTGTATTGAACTTTTGTCTTTGTTTCGTTGCGAATTTGTCATTTTTTGTTGTTTCGTTTTATTTTTTCTGCTGCTCTTTTATTCAAAATTCTCTAACTATCTGGGTTTTTTTTTTTTTCTAAGAAGTGCAGGTCTTTTTGCTCTCCTTTTACTCTATTTCCGGTCTTCTTGATGTATTTGGAAGGTTCTTCTACGAGATACTTCTACATGGCTTTTAAGATTGGGATGTTTTGAAGTCATTCACCTTACCAATCTAGATATATACTCAATATAGTTGTATATGTCGGTTTGACATTCCAAAATTGTGATTAATTCGTCCACTATATATGGGAATGTTTTGTTTGGAAAATCTAAGAATATGGTTTACAGAAAAATTTGAAAAAATACATGTCCGTAAATGTGAGAGAAGTGTCATAGGAATACTGCGTTAGATTCCAAAAGCCACTAACTGATCGTGCACTAGCCTTTCATTCGATCAAATTGCAATTTGGGGCTTTGTCTTGCTCTGAGTTCTCCGATGTTTATAGGTGCCATTTTGCTTCATCTAAGACATAATTTTGGTTCAGGATTCATGTTTGAAGGAGTAATAAAACATGATTTTATTGCTTTGATGTCTGCATTAGTTTTGTTAGGCTCTTCTTGCCAAATTAAGCTGTGGTCTTAACAGTTCTTTCAATATCAAATTTTAGCGTAATCCTATATGAACATTATACTGCATTTCTCATAATTTGTTTTAGTGACATACTGAAATATGTATATTTGTTTATCTGGTTGTCAGGTTCGAAGGGAGGTGACAGAATGCTTAGAACAAGCAATGAGCCGAAAAAGACTGAGCATCCTTGACTAATTTATGTCGTATTGGTCTCCAACTTTGCAATGAGGATCAAATAGCGTTTAATTAATTGGTGGAATGATTGAAAAATTTTAAATTGTTGGATGTGGTGACATGCCTGATTAATAACTTGAACGAAAATGCGATAACATGTCTGTAATATTTTGCACAAAGGATAGTGACTATATCATAAAAAGGTTTGTAGCCAATCAATAGTAATAGCTAATTGTGGCTGTAGCTATGGTTGTTATGAGACCCTAGTGTTGGACGAATCTCTACCAAACTCCACTTTATGTGGAGTTATTAATTGATATGGTCCACACCAACCACTACTCACCATGTGCAGCCGAAAGTGATCCATTAGTGTCTGAAATGATCATTCAGAACAACCACCATTAAAGAATAGCCACTGACAGCTTGATGGAGGCTTTTTAGTGGCTATATAAACCGTGGCTTTGGTCCCCAAACTCACTCATCTCGACCCCTTCAGTTTACACCATCTACAGAGAGTGAGGAAGAGTATGGAAGTGCCAAACATCAGAGAAGGCAGCAAAACCGTGAGCAACATCAATGGCTGGAGGTACTGTTTTTCTTGGGCTTTAATGTTTTATGATTCTATATTAAGTGTTTATTCCGCATTAAAGAATCATTATGAAGTCTAACAGTTGGTATCAGAGCCCAATATATCTCTGTCTTGATGTTTTTGTGAACTCTCTGTTCATCTCTATTTTTGACCGAAATTTTTGATGAGTTTATATTTAAATGTTATGCATAATAGTATAGTTTTAATTATGCAATATTAGCTAAATTCTGAGAATATTTGTGCATAATAATAACATGTTGGTTTTAATTATAATTATGCAATTTATGATTATTCTCATATTAAGTTAATGCATAAAAGATTTAATGTCTAAGTGATCCATATAATTTTTTATTGATTAGAGAATAGCCACAGCATCTCTAATTGAGTAAAATTATATATTATGATTGACAAGGATCACATAAAGAATATTTAGACATTAATTGTAATTAATTATATTTAATATAATAAATTTTATCCCACAGGAATTTTTATTATATTTATATGATTAATTAGGATCAAATATCAAATTATTCATAATTTACCCACAGGTATTATGAATTAAGTAAATAATTTGATAGTTTTATCATAAAGTTTAACCTTAGATAGAATTTGATGAATTCTATCATAAAGAATAATTGAATCTGCTTGAATTAAAGATTTAGCCCACAGGCAATCTTTATGTCTTTAGATTCAATTTTTAAGCATGATTTACATTGGTAAAGCATGAAATTTTATTTAGGCCTCAATTTATGACATAAGATGTAATCTATAATGCAGTCGTACAACCTACAAATTTCTCTGATATTCGTTATGATATCCCTGAACTTAAGGGAGATAACTATAAGGTCTGGAAGGAGAGAGTTCTTCTTCATTTAGGGTGGATGGACATAGATTATGCTATTAGGAAAGACGAACCACCAGCAGTCACTAATACTAGTACTGCAGCGGACATCACGCTTTATGAGCGATGGGAGCGATCTAATCGCCTCAGCATGATGTTCATTAAGACTAGAATTTCTGCTGGTATTCGTGGTTCTGTCGATCAGCATGAAAAGGTCCGAGACTTGCTAAAAGCCATTGATGAACAATTTGTCACTTCAGACAAGGCACTAGCAAGTACCCTAATCATGAAGTTCTCATCCTTAAGACTCACCAATGTGAAAGGTGTGCGCGAGCACATCATGCAGATGAGGGACAAAGGTAATCCAACTTCATTTGTTTGTTATGAATCTAATATGGTTAAAGTCAATATTAACACATGGTGGATTGATTCTGGATCAACAATCCACATTTCAAATTCCTTGCAAGGTTTGCAAAACCTAAGGAAGCCAGTGGGAAGTGAGCAAAGCATCTTATCAGGAAATAAGATGGGCTCACATGTGGAAGCTATAGGAACATGTAATTTGACTTTAAGTAGTGGCTTTGTTTTAAAATTAGAAAAGACCTTTTATGTTCCAAGTTTTTCTAGAAACTTGATTTCAGTTTCAAGACTTGTACCATTTGGATATTCCCTTCAATTTTTAGAAACATCATTCAGTTTATTTTATAAATCTGATTGTGTTGGGAATGGTATTTTGTCTGATGGTCTTTATCGAATTAATTTACAAAACAATGCCACTTATGATTCAATGCATGTTCACACTGGCATTAAGAGATGTGTTATTAATGAGGATTCCTCTAAATTATGGCATCGGAGATTAGGTCATATCTCCATAGATAGAATTAAAAAATTAGTGAAAGAAGGGGTACTTAATACTCTGGATTTTACTGATTTTGAGACTTGTGTGGACTGCATAAAAGGAAAGCAGACCAACAAGTCAAAGAAAGGTGCCAATAGGAGTTCAGACATATTAGAGATCATACATACTGATATATGTAGTCTAGACATAGACTCACATGGTCAGAAATACTTCATCTCTTTTATAGATGATTACAACCGATATATGTATCTCTACATGCTTCATAATAAGAACGAAGCATTAGATGCCTTTAAGATCTTTAAGGCTGAAGTAGAGAAACAATGCGGTAAGCAAATTAAGATCGTGAGATCAGATAGAGGTGGGGAATATTATGGTAAATACACAGAGGATGGACAAGCACCTGGGCCATTCGCAAGGTTTCTTCAAGAGCATGGGATTGTTGCCCAATACACCATGCCTGGTTCACCGGACCAGAATGGTGTAGTAGAAAAAAGAAACCGAACGTTATTGGACATGGTGCGGAGTATGCTTAGCAGCTCCAATCTTCCTAAATCCTTGTGGGCTGAAGCACTTAAGACGGCAGTGTATATATTAAACCGGGTTCCAACCAAGGCTGTTTCTAAAACGCCATTTGAACTATGGAAATGTTGGAAACCGAGTTTGCGACATATGCGCGTTTGGGGATGCCCGTCTGAAGTGAGAATTTATAATCCACAAGAAAAGAAGCTGGACCCAAGGACCATTAGTGGGCATTTGATTGGATATGCTGAAAGGTCTAAAGGTTACAGATTTTATTGTCCATCTCACAGCACTAGGATTGTGGAATCAAGAAATGCAAAGTTTCTTGAGAATGACTTGATCAGTGGGAGCGATCAAACCAGGAATATAATTTTTGATAATGATCATTCAAAATCTCAACCTTCCACCTCAAGTGATAGATTGATTATTGTTCACAGCACCCCTCAAGTACAAACTGGTGTTGAACAACCAATCGTTGAAGTTCCACAAGCTGCTGATGACATTCCAATAGATCAGGTAGTTCAAGAGTTGCCAAGAACTTTTGAACAACAAGTTGAACCACATACTTCTCAGGAATATGATGGTACAGCATTAAGAAGATCTATTAGACCAAGAAAATCAGCAATTCCTAATGATTATGTTGTGTATTTGCAAGAATCTGACTACAACATTGGAGCCGAAAATGATCCCGAGTTCTTTTCACAACTCATAAGTTGCAAAGAATCAGAATTATGGTACAATGCCATGAAGGAAGAGATGAATTCTATGAAGAGTAACGGAGTCTGGGATCTTGTTGAGTTGCCTAATGGTGTAAAAACCATTGGATGTAAATGGGTCTTTAAAACAAAGAAAGACTCATTGGGCAACATTGAGAGATATAAGGCAAGACTCGTTGCTAAGGGATTCACTCAGAAGGAAGGAATCGATTACACAGAGACTTTCTCTCCTGTATCTAAGAAAGATTCCTTGCGCGTTATTTTGGCATTAGTAGCCCATTTTGACTTAGAGTTGCAACAAATAGATGTGAAAACGACATTTCTCAATGGAGATCTAGAGGAGGAAGTTTACATGAAACAACCTGAAGGATTCCCCTCTAGTAATGGTGAGCAATTGGTTTGCAAGCTCAAGAAATCTATATACGGTTTAAAACAAGCATCCCGCCAATGGTATTTGAAATTCCATAATGTAATTTCTTCATTCGGTTTTGTAGAAAACATTATGGATCAATGTATATACCAGAAGGTCAGTGGGAGTAAAATCTGTTTTCTTGTTTTATATGTGGATGACATTTTGCTAGCAACCAATGATAAGGGTTTGCTGCATGAGGTGAAACAATTTCTTTCTAAAAATTTCGATATGAAGGATATGGGTGAGGCATCTTATGTCATTGGCATTAAGATTCATAGAGACAGATTTCAAGGTATCTTAGGTCTGTCTCAGGAAACCTATATTAATAAAGTTTTAGAGAGATTTCGTATGATAGATTGTTCACCAAGTGTAGCTCCCATTGTGAAGGGTGATAAGTTCAATTTGAACCAGTGCCCGAAGAATGACCTTGAAAGGGAACAAATGAAGAACATTCCATATGCTTCTGCTATCGGAAGCCTAATGTATGCTCAGGTCTGCACAAGACCTGACATTGCATTTGCTGTAGGAATGTTGGGACGATATCAGAGTGATCCAGGTTTAGACCACTGGAGAGCTGCAAAGAAAGTAATGAGGTACCTTCAAGGAACCAAAGAGTACATGCTTATGTATAGACGGACAGACAATCTGGAAGTAATTGGCTACTCAGATTCTGACTTTGCTGGCTGTATTGATTCACGCAAATCAACATCAGGATACATTTTCTTGATGGCCGGTGGAGCTGTATCATGGAGGAGTGCCAAGCAGACTTTGACTGCCACTTCCACTATGGAAGCCGAGTTCGTCTCTTGTTTTGAGGCCACTTCACATGGTGTATGGCTCAAGAGTTTCATTTCTGGGCTTAGAATTATGGATTCTATCTCTAGGCCATTGAGAATGTATTGCGACAATTCAGCTGCTGTTTTTATGGCTAAAAACAACAAAAGTGGAAGTCGAAGTAAACACATCGACATTAAGTATTTAGCCATAAGGGAACGTGTTAAAGAAAATAAAGTGGTCATTGAGCACGTAAGCACTGAATTAATGATTGCTGATCCTTTGACTAAAGGCATGCCACCATTAAAATTCAAGGATCATGTGGTGAATATGGGACTTAGTTCCATTTTGTAATATTTCATTGTATGGACAATGTTATGAAATTCTTTATTATTGTGATGTTTTTCTCATATTTATGTGCACTTTAATTTAATTCTGAGAAATTCATCTGTGTTGAACTAAGAATAAACATATGGTTTATTCATTAAGAAATCGTTAACACATGAAGTATAAGAAATAAGGACCAAGAATAAACATATGGTTTATTCATTAAGAGATCATTGACACATAAAGAATGAGAAATAAATACATAGTAATACATGGAAGGTAATACTCGTTTTTAGAGGACCTATCGCCATGATTCATGTATTTATTACTTAATATAGATTTTCGGATCAAGGTGAGATTTAAGATTAAAGGTGTGGACCAAGTGGGAGAATGTTGGACGAATCTCTACCAAACTCCACTTTATGTGGAGTTATTAATTGATATGGTCCACACCAACCACTACTCACCATGTGCAGCCGAAAGTGATCCATTAGTGTCTGAAATGATCATTCAGAACAACCACCATTAAAGAATAACCACTGACAGCTTGATGGAGGCTTTTTAGTGGCTATATAAACCGTGGCTTTGGTCCCCAAACTCACTCATCTTGACCCCTTCAGTTTACACCATCTACAGAGAGAGGAAGAGTTTGGAAGTGCCAAACATCAGAGAAGGCAGCAAAACCGTGAACAACATCAATGGCTGGAGGTACTGTTTTTCTTGGGCTTTAATGTTTTATGATTCTATATTAAGTGTTTATTCCGCATTAAAGAATCATTATGAAGTCTAACACCTAGTCCCTAAATGGTGATGTACTGACTGTTTTCAACTTCTGGAGACATGCATAAGATTGACATGCGTGCAGCCAGACATGTGATTGGCTTGTTTTTATTGACTACCACAGTTGTGCGAGTGACTGGTTTTTTGAACATGATTTCATTCATCTTTCTAAGCAGGTCAATGATACCGTGGGAACATTAGCACTTGGACATTATCACGATGAAGATACTGTTGCTACTGTAATATTTGGTACAGGTACAAATGCCTGCTACTGGGAGCAGACAGATGCTATCATCAAGTGTCAAGGGCTTCTCACAACTTCTGGAGGCATGGTATCCTTTCTTTTGTTTCTATGCAGACATCATTTGACTCTTCATCTGACAAGTTGATTTACTTTGTATATTCTTGTTCATGTTGAGTCATCTTTCTTCTGATCAGGTCATCAATATGGAATGGGGAAATTTCTGGTCATCTCATTTGCCGAGAACTTCTTATGACACCGACTTAGACTCCCATAGCTCTAGTTCAAATGACCAGGTAAGGTCCGATTGCTTACCCTTTTTGTTGCTTACTGTTTTGGGATTAACTCAAACCTAATCTTTTTGGATGCAGGGTTTTGAGAAAATGGTATCAAGAATGTATCTTGGTNTCTTTGTGATATTTTCAAGTGTATTTTGATACTTTGGTTGATGATTTTGTAAACTCTACTCTTGTACTCCATCTTTGTTCATAGTGAAATCATTTGAAACCAACCCCGACAGTGGACGTAGGCTCACATTGAGCTGAACCACTTAAATCTTGGTGTTCTTTGTGTGCTTCTTGTTGTTTCTTTGTTTGCTTCCGCGATCATTCACTTCAAATCTAGCATTTGTTATTTAGTCATTTCCCAACAATTATCTTGCATGAATATAGATGCCTTGATGCTTGACATATTTTAATTCTGCACATGATCTGCTACTCATGTATGTGCTCACTCCTACCCCTTCTGAAAGCCTTCAATGAATAAAAGTTACATGAAAAAAAGAATGAAGCCAATGGTGATGACCTTTATCTTTCTGGGCTGTGACTCAAGTCATCTGTTGAAGAAGGAAATCACTGATTTGATAGAGATGCCTGGGTATTGGAAATATTTTTATTCTGGTCGTGTGTGTTTACACCTCCCTCCGTTTGAAACCCTTCAATTAAAAAAAAGGTAAAAAAAAAGCCTAGCCAAGGGTGATGATAGAAACGACTTTCCTCTCCTTTGTCTTTCTCTTCACTTATTTTCTCCGGATTATTTCAATGAATAAGATAAAAGAAGGGGAAAAAACAAAGCCATGGGTGATGATACATGATCTTTCTTGGCTTTGGCACACTTCATCACCAATATCCTTTTCCATTCCCTTGCGAATGACCGATTGTTCTTCAAGTTTCCATTCACTTGCATTTTGTTGTAGTCAATGGCAGTTTTAGATTATAATGATAGTTTTCTGTAGTTGTCATTTGATCTTCTCTGAAACTAGTTTTTCATAAAAAAAAGAAAGAAAGAAAGAAACTAGTTCTTAGAATGAGCATGAGATATTTAAGGTGGTGAATGGACTCCAATTACTGTTTTTTGTTTTGTTTTTCCCCTTTATAAATATCTCATGATTCTCATCACACTCTTTTGAATTAGTTGAATGAGTTGGAAGGAGATGGCTTCTGACCAAACTAATGCTTGTATTTAGCCTGTCATCATTCTGAGAATGGTTCCCTTTTATTTTGTTTTAGCTTTTTAAGATTGTGAGGCAGGTAACACTCATGTAGATAGAACATGTGGGCAAGTGCAATAACTTGAAAAAGGGGCCATCTCAACATAATATTTGAATCATTATCTGAAAAATACAATCAAATATATCATATTAAACCACATTATTTTGTAAATTTTTTCTTTTTGTAAGATCCCTTTGTAGACTAAGCATTTCTCCTTAAAAATATATACGATATTGTCATGCTTGTAGTGCAGTTTAACAGGCCTTTTGAATGCTATAGATTTTCATGGTATCTCCCTTTTCAATTTTAGGACGCTTATGATTTCTGCCATGCATGAAGATGACTCCCCTGAATTGATAGAAGTAGCAAGAATCTTGAAGGATGTTCTGGAGGTAGATGCCACTAATCCATTTAGTGTTTTTGTTTCCTTGGAAGAATGATAACCCAAATAGGTTTACTTATCAAAACAAAAAAAAAATGATAACCCACATAGATCACTTGGTGCTTTGATGATTTGTTTACTTGGTAGGCTTTTTCATTTCAGATTCCTGATGTCCCTTTAAAGGTTAGAAAGCTCTTTGTAAAGTTATGCAATGCGGTGACCCGTAGAGCTGCTAGATTGGCAGCTGCTGGTATCGGGGGAATCTTGAAAAAGATAGGCCGGGATGGAAGTGGTGGCATCACAGGTGGAAGGACTAGAAGTGATGTTAAAATGAGAAGAACAGTGGTTGCTATTGAAGAGAGTTTGTATACAAGCTATACGATGTTTAGGGAATACTTGCATGAAGCTTTGTGGGAAATATTGGAGGAAGACAGTGCTCCACATGTCATTCTTAAGGTAATCGAAGATGGACCAGGCATTGGAGCAACTCTCCTTGCCGCCACATATTCAAAGGACAATGTGTGTGGATAGCGTACATATGCTATGAATATATGTTCAATTACATACAAATAGCCCCCGTAAATGTAGAGTTATTTTTCCATATCTTCTTGTATAAAGGAAGGATTGTCCACATATAATTTTTGTTTTTTATGAAATTTCCATCCATTGATAGATTGATGTTGGCAATGTGAAAATGATGTTTTTTATAAAATTTTCCTCTCCCAGTCTTGATATTCAGGAAGGATGTCTTTTTGCCTTTTGAATTTTCCATCCCGAGTCTTTGATTATAATAAATTTGATTATAATCTTCATTTATTATGATAGAATTGTTCGATAGATATTGTAGAATTCACTTCATATGTCTCTTATCAGTTGAAGCATTACAATTCCGAGCAGAACTTGAGGGGGATTGAAATCACAAAAATTGAATTTCTGAATCAAGTGGGTTCTTGGAGGAAATCCAAACCCCCTAAACTCTTAACTTATTTATATGCAAGATGCAATCCGAACAAGCAAACGACTTAAATCCAACAGATCATGAGAAAAAAAAAAAAACAGTTCCACTTGTTATCTGCTAATATCTCAGCTTCCAACGTGTTACAATTTGACAAGGCAAAAACTTTAGTGCAGATGAACAGTCATTTTTCGTGATTTCAATGTCAATTTCGTGATTTTGTATAATTTCAATGTCAATGTCAATAAATAATATACAGAAATTATACAAAATCTTGGGACTATAAGAAAAAAATTGGAGAGACATTTTGACGCTGGACAGAATAATGATTATTCTGTAGACTAGTTTCAACACATGATTCACAGGAAAGAAACAAGAGATTCACCCCAAAAACACAGAGAAAACGTCTCTGATGTCAATTCAAATTATCAATATTCAAGAATAATCCAAAATCAACCCACAAGCCGGGCTGTAATAGCTGAAAATCGACTGTATTGAAATTTTACCAAAAATAGCAAAATCTCAATAATAATGCCAAAATTAAATACATAATAAAAAAAGTATTTTGTCAAAAATTTGGCCCAAATCAAGTTCAGAATCACTTCCAAAACAGTAAATGAAATGTTACCATAAAAGGTAAAAAATAACTAAAAATAGGAAATTGGAGGGGAAAACAGTGGAATTTGGCCTAAAAAATGATGCACACCGAGCAGAGCTGGGTGCCCACGACGTGCGCGCCGAATTGAGCTTTTCGAATTGAGTTCATATGTGCGATTCTGATACCTGTAGCCAAAGGTATGGTTAAAATACCGGAATTTGCCCAAAATTGCCCCAACCAAAGAAAGATCACAATTTCCTGCCTTCTTTGCGCTGATCTGCTACCTCAAGGTATTTCGACGCAGTCAACGTGCAATTTGACAACTCAGCATCATCTGACTCAGATCCTACTGCATCACATTTCTAAATATATTGGAATTTTATAAAATTTTACAAAGCATATGAGGGGGTCATTTTCTATATTTATAAAATTATGATTAAAAATTAACGTATATTTCTTTACTAATGCTCTTTATGCAGTGTGTGATTCATCAAAAACTGCATCTAAGCAAAGCTAAACAAGATCAAAATGGTATAACATCTATAAAAGAGTAAATACCTAACGTACCCATGTTTTGATCATAGACTTTGTTTGACTGATCACTCAATCAATTCCCGGTCAACTATTATGATGGGGATGTGAGCAAGCTTGCGCCGCCATTCTTTTCCTTTTCTTCTTTCCCACCCCCTTCTCTTTGTTAATAAAGGACAGTTTTCGATATATAGAGTAGAAAGGGAAGTGAGGTGTTGAAGCCCCTCTTCAAACATGCAGTACTCCAGCTTTGGACAGTCACAAATAGACAAACGTTTTAGAGAGGTGAGGTGTTGAAGCCCCTCTTTTGAGATGCACTCCAGCTTTGGACAGTCCATGATTGACAGATGTTCAAGGTAGGTGGGAAGCAACCCTTTCTCCGGAAAAGACACCACATCTAATTTCGATCCACCTTTAATTGTTAAAGTTCTAAGAGAGGCATGATTTTGCAAACTCCACCCCATCAGACTCTCAAAGAGTTTCTCACAATGCCAAATCATCAAATAATTCAGACTGGAAGGCAAGCCCCCTTCTGGAAGCGTCTCAATATTTGTACACCCTCTTATAAAAAAGTGAGTACGAGATGGAAGGAGCATGTGCATCCTTTCAGGTAGCGATCTCAAACTCTCACAATTTGCGATCCATAACGATCCAAGGTTGGTGGCGTGCAATCCTCCCCTCGGAAATGACACAAAATTAGGACACTCTGAGATACTTAGAGATGACAAGGCCACTAAATCATGTTGATCTTGTTCGGCAACTGTAAGAGATTCTAGATCCCTACACTTCCGAATTGTCAGATTCTTAAGATTGGGAAATAAATCCATTGGAAAGGACCGGAGAGAATCACAACTGAACAACTTCAAAACTTCAAGGCATGAATAGTCCAAGTTTATTGGGAGCCCTAACTTCTTACAATTGTTTATTTCAAGAGTTTTTAATGTAGAGGGTAGACCACCCACTGGAAGAGACATATGAGAGAAAAAGTCACCCATATCCACTGCATCAAATCCTCCAATTCTGAGCTCCTCCTTTACATGAATTGGCAGTTCCCTTAATATATCCTCCCTACAATTTGTCAGCTTCAATTGACATATAGCCGGAGCCCTTGGGAGTGAAGCCAGCATCTTTGGACAGTCTATAATCTCAAGGATACCCAAAGAAGGAAGGTGAATGGGCAAATCTCCTGTTAGCTTTGAGCATTCCCGAATATTAAGCTCCTCGAGACAATGGAAAGCTTCATTTTCGGCACTGAAGGATTTCCATTTCTTCCAATTCAACATCTGCTCAAATTTTAAAACTTTCAATGCCCCAAACGGCTTAATAGAAGAAGAACCAGTAGTACTTCCGTAGAACTCTTCACCCACTGCTACAATTCCATCAAAACCAACAATAGAGAGGTTTTGTAAAGAGGGTAGCTGCCCAAGTGCTGGTAAGCTGCAACAAGATTTACAGTTTTCCAAATGAATAGACGTTACATAAGGGAAGGAATGATCCCCTACCCAATTTGGAAAACTTCCACCCATGTAGTCATTTATAGTGAGACTATTCAGGTTCCTATGTGGTTGCAGACCGTTGAGTACATCTCTTTGACTTTCTGAAATCTCAATATTTGAACCTGCTTTCCAGTTTAATGCCAACACTTTAAGGTCAATTTTATTGCTCAAGCATGCACCTTGTGCATCGGTGAAAGATTCAACATTTTCAAGATCAAAGATAGAAAGTGCTCCCCGAAGATTTGCAAGCTTTCCCAATTCTCTAATGCTACACCCAGTGCGTTTGCTAACCATAAACTTGGTTAATGTCTGGAGACATTTTAGTTTGCCCATATGTATCGGAATCTCCATTATGCAGGGAGTTTCAGTCAAATCAAGATGACGTAAATTAACGAGTTTTTGCATGTCTCTTGGCAATTTTTCTAGATCTCCACAGCGAGATAACTTCAATGTTTGCAAATTGTACAACTTACATAAAGAATCAGGCAACCTTCTAATTGCCGTATGAGAAATGTCCAAATAACGTAACTGTGTAATTTTTCCAATTGATTCTGGCAACTCGCATATATTCTTGTAGTTAGATACGGAGAGCACCCGTAAACTACTTAACATTGGCAATAAATCACGCAATAGTTTTCTAGTTAGGTAATCACCTGATGATTCTAATACCAAAAATGTACGCAATTGCGTGGCTTCTTGAAGAGCCTCGAACCTCTGAAAGTTATCATATCCAGTTGAAACATACGACACATGACTAGTCTTGTTAACATTTAGTTGAGAACGGCTATCAACATCCAACCTAAATGTAAATTCACCAGACACAAATTTTGCCAGGTCATTGATGAGATCATGCATCACAAAGCATAGTTCATATTCACTCGACTTCTGAAATAATGATCTTGATACAAGAGTGACAAAGTAATCATCACCAACTTCTTCCATTGTTTTGTTTTCAGTTTGGTGGAGAAAACCTTCTGCCATCCATAATAAAACTAATTGATCTTTCTCTAAGGCATAGTCTTTTGGAAATATTGAACAGTAAGCAAAGCATCGTTTTATATATGAGGGAAGGTGTTTATAGCTTAATCTTAGAGCAGGAAGAATTTCATTTGACAAACTCCATATCTCACTATTCAAAACCTTATACCATTCACTAACATGAACTTTGTCTCTCAAGAGGGCCCCAATTAGCTTTATTGCTAAAGGTAGACCTTTACATTTTTCAACAATTTGTCGACCTAACTCTTCAAAGACTGAATTTATATAGGAGCTAGAATCATGAAATGCATGTCTTGCAAATAGTTCCCAACAATCCACCTCTTGCAACTTCTTTAGATGATGGGTTGCAAAAGCACGCATGGCTGATGCAACATCAACATCGCGCGTTGTTACAATGATCCTACTTCCTTTTGCTCCAGATTTCAAGGGGTTGCTTAATATCTCCCAATCACTGTAATTCCTATTCCAAACATCATCCAAAATTAATAGGAATTTCTTTCCCATCAATATTTCCTTTATTTGAAGTTGAAGCCGATTTAGATCTTTAATATCACTGGTCGATGAAGTCGCTACTGCTTCCAGAATTGTTTTTGTTACTTTAAACATATCAAATTCCTCTGAAACACAAACCCATGCTACAAGGTCAAAATGCTTTTGGACCTTTTTTTCATTGTATACAAGCTGAGCAAGGGTGGACTTGCCTAGCCCCCCCATGCCGACTATGGCAATCACACCTATCTTATTGTCACTAGCATCATCAAGAAGTAACTTATTAATTATTTCATCCTTATCATCATTTCTACCACAAATTTCTGAATCTTCTACCAAACAAGTAGTTTCAAATGGTTTCCCTCCGACGGTACTAGCTTGTAGTAGACTCATGACATTCGGTTGACTTGCTAGATCTTGTAATCTCCCAAGTACCCCTTTTATCCTTACTTCTATTTTCTTAAAAAAAAGAGACGTATGGATGGAGTTTCGTACGTTACTTACAATATTGGTTCCAAATTCCGCATCTAACTTGGATTGTAAGGCTTTAGTAGCAATCTCATCCAAGACGTCCTCTGCATCATAGACAGCATGCTTCAGCTCATCAAGCCACGTTTTCACACTAGAATTGGTAACTTGTTTGTCGTCGGCATCTTCGAGCACCGCTCCCACAGATAGCAATACATTCTTCAACTTCGACAAGAGTTCTTCACTGGGTTTTCTTCCCCTAAGGAAACCAACAAACTCCTGAGATGCCATCCTATCAAAGAATACCTGAAGGAAGGCAGAGAGAAGTGTTCCTCCCACTAATTCGGCCATGTTTGTTCTTTGAAAGGGGAAAAAGCAAATAGAAGCTGGAAGGTGAGATTGCAAAGAGCAGAGAGTAAAATGTGGTTGCGAGCTTAGCAATATTTGGCAATGAGTATATGTGGAGGAAACAGCCTACTGCATTGATCCAACACCACCTTATTGCACCAGGTCAAGTCAATGACCCAGTTATTTCCCTCATCTCTGCACAAAGTAAGGGCTAATTTGGTCCATGTCATATCTCATTATTAATGGAAAGAAAATTGGGATAAATTTCTGAAATAATTATCATTATATCATTTTTCAGCTGGAAAATATTTTTTGGCTTTTTTTCAAAACTTGAATTATTGGATTAGTCATCTCATTTTCTAAAATTATAAAATAATATTATTATTTTAATCTACTTAGTTAATGCAATATTTATTTTTTAAATACAATTTATTTTATTTTCATAATTCCCAACCTTCTATATATTAAAATACATAAAATCCATCTATCAACATAAATTAACTTCATTTTCAAACACAAAATATTAAAATATACACATAATATATTCACAAAAGATTGAGATATAAAATTCCTTTAACTTAATTTCTGTAACTTAACACAATTATTGAATTACTGTAGCTAATAATCAAATTTATATACCAATTCCTTAGCTAAAATTACGTCACAATCCTTAGCTCCAATTCCAAATTCTGAGTCTCCGAAGAAAATATCCCCACATTAATATGAATGATATTTCTATAAATAAAAAAATAGAATTTAAAATGAAAAAAAAAAACTGAAAATTCAAGTTGGGAATGGTCGTCCTTTTCAGTGGGCCAAGGTCGCATGTGGCGGGCGGAGTACAAGCATCAATCTGATATATAATAAACCAAATATATACTGATGATAATTTTTCTTTTCTTTTTTATCTTTTTCTGCTCCTACATGAATAATTATTGTTAAAAAAACACTAATTATGATAATACAGTGAATATTCAATTGGTTCGAAAATAATTGATATTTTGAACTTTCATCGCACCATGTTTAACAAAAAAAAATTTATTCATCGTGTTCATATCATACATTATGATTATATATATAATTTTTAAAATTTTTATTTTTCTCTTTTATCAACATGTGATATATCAATATAAAAGATTGAAACGTCCTTCCTACGGCAACGGTCTAACACCACCCGATTACACCCCGTCACGTCAGTGACCAATAACATAATTTTATGAGCCATTAGACCGACCTTTTTCTGATCCTCATGAATAATTATTGTTAAAAAAAACACTGATCACAATAATACAGTGAATATTCAATTGGTTCGAATTTTTATACTAATCACAAAAATAACTGACATTCTGAACTTTCATCCCGGTATGTTTAAGAAAAGAAAAATTTTATTCATCATTTTCAAATTACACATTATATATAATTTTTTAATTTTTAATTTTTAATTTTTTCTTTTATCAAATATGTGATATATGGATGATAAATAGAATAACTTAATATAAAGATTAATTCAAGAAAAGAGTAGGTGTTCGTTTTCTTTCTCCAGACCATTTTCTCTTTACCTAAGCAGCCAGCGATCTTAGCCTTTTTGCCTAGGGGGAGGGTGGAGCCTTTTCGCCCAGGGGGAGGGGGACGGTGAATTCAGCTCCTCCCTCCCTCCGCTTGTCCAGCCACCATCTGTCATATTTATTTGTTTTTTCTGATTTTTTTTTTCTTGCTCTATGGTGATAGCACTAAGATGTTTCAATCTGTTGCTTTTCAGCTTTCTACGACTGCCACATACCCCACCATCGGACTCCCCAGTCGTTGATTTGTCAGACGGAAGGAGAAAATTGTCCAAACAAGTGGCGCGTGTTCCTAGAGTGTTCACCTCTTCCCTAGAATGGCGCATGACCCGCAAGTGCCACCACTATCAGTGACTGTCCTCCACCGGTGTATCGGCTCATCTTCAGGTTGCTATTCCCCTATGTTCTTGCTTTCCCAAACCAATGATCAAGATAAAATGGTCGTGATAGTCTCTTTTAGCATAACCAAACTAGCAAAATGCAGCACACTCCTCTCAACTGTGGCTTTTAGTCGTAGTGTTATAGTCTATTTATCAGATTATATTATAACCGCTTTAAGGCGGCTTTTTATTTTTATATTCTAGTGTTGCTTTTACTTGCTTTGGAATGATTGTTGAAGACTTATATAATATTGCATGCCTTCGTCGATTCTAATTTCTAAGGACACGTAATAATTCTATTTAGTCGAGTTGCTTGCATCACATTATTATTTAGAATACTCAAAATAACTTATTTTATTTAATTAATAAAATCTAACAATGTATGCCATTTTGTTTTTGCCAAGTTTTGTTTTTGTTTTTTTTTTATGAAAAGTCTCATTTCATTAATGATCCGAAGTTACAACTGTTGACTTATTAGTACATGGAAAATCCAAACTATAAGCCAAACTACGCAGCAGCTTTGGGGCTTCCCTACACACAAATTACTTTATGGCGGACATTGTCTTAACTTCTAAAAACTTTCTCAAAACAGAGAAAGCGTTCTGTAAAAACAGAACTTGCAGACCCCCTCAATCCTCCTAAGTAGGATGAGTATGAGACACAGTTATGAACATTAAATTCAATAGCCCATTTCTAATAAATTAATTACTAAAATAAACGAAACAACTACAACTAAACACATTAACAACAAACAGGACCACAAGCACTGGTGAGAACCCGGACGACAAGCCCACCGCAAGCATCGGCATCTCGAGCCCAGACTGAGCGAGTACCCAGTTAACGTACGGACCACAACAGCCGGCCGTACGATCACCAGCCGTAGCATCGCTCACCACTCTCGAACAGCTCTTGCCCCAGATTATGTCCGATCCAAAAGCTCAACCACCTCACTCGGGTCAACAAAACAACAACCAACCAGAGAAATAAAACAAAACCAAATATTGAGAAGAAAAATCACTGAAACAAAGGACAGCCAAGATCAAAAGACGGGTGAACAGTGCACAGGCGGTCGGCAGTGGCGCGTGCCTGACACTGTTCATACTGGGAGGAAAACCGTCGGTCACTCTTCGAAGGTCCGGAGTCAGAGATTCCACAGAAGCCGCGCGTGGCGTCGGCAGATGGCTCCTTGGTGGCGCGTGAAGGCCACGCGCCGGCTGGTTCCGAAAACTTCGTTCCGCGCGTGTGGGTTACGCGCCACTCCAATGGACGCCGGATTTGGTTTACTTGAAGATCGGCGGCTGGGCGTTATACCGGTGAGGCGCATGTAGGAGGTTGACGGCTGGAACGACTCGAACGACTCTCCTCCTTATTTGGCCTAAAAAACAGAAAGCAAAACAAAAACTACAAACACCAAAATAAAAGGGACAGAGGGGAGGGGGAGGAGCCAAAGCTCCCACCCCCTCACGTATTAACTGGAGTCTGGAAAGTTCTAGAGAGGGAGCGGGGGAGTCCAAGTACTCTTTCACTACTTCTTTCTTCGCCAAGTTTTCTTTTTGGTTGGTTAAGCATTAACTACAAAATATCTTATGGCATCACTAGCTAATCATAGATAGTAATTATAAATAAAAAATTAATTTTTATTTTAAAATAGTGTGATTCAAAATATTTTTTTTAATATGATCCATTAGATTATAAATATATTTTTATTGTAAAATATATACAACAGATCACATAATAAATTGACGTCAATTTATAAAATTTATTGTATAAAATTTTTAAGTAGACTAAATATTCCTTTTTTAATAAAATAAGTTATAACAATATTGTTATTTTACAAAATACCTTTTAATTATGTTGTAAAAAACATTGTCTCTCTATCTCTGTTACTGCTAATAAAATTATGACACGTATATATGCTTTCTGAAAAGAGACAAATAAAACAGGCTAGCTCTCCCATGCACCTTCCTCCGTCACTCTCTCTTTCTGATCTTCTTTCTCCCCTCAAGCGACTACGTACGTGATTTTTGTCCCTCTCTGTCTCTCTCTCCTACTGCAATCCTTCATTTAATCTTTTGAAAGCTTGGTTTTCATTTATAAACAAATATAATTATTACAGATTAATTCACAAAAAAATCACTAAAAAACAGAAAAAACCAAATGAGTGTCAAAATGAGAGCTTTTTGTGTAATAATGATCTACTAGTAGAGACAACCCCAGATCTGGGTTTATTTCACACATCTAGAACTTCCAACTGTGAAATATTAGCCAGTCTTGACGTTGTCGTTGGAAGTCTAGCAGAGAATCCATTAAAGCTCACATCAAGCTTTCTTAGCATAATATGTACAAAAATTATTATTTTGTAGTCAATGTAATACAGCTACCTAAACTTATTAATTATAATCAGGAGATGTGACATGGACCAAATTAGCCATTGTTTAATCTACCTAAACTTTTTAATTTTTTAAAGTTTATTCTATATTAATATATCAAATATTATAAGAGCTAGCAAACCCTATGTAATTATCATTGACGACGTCGGTCCCATGGGCCCATGGCTCTTAAATAACTGGTCATCGACTTGCCCGGGTGTAATCAGGTGGTGTTGGTGCAGGAAGTATGGTTTAGGCCATGCTTGGACATTAGATAACTACAGCCTCTCATCTTCTTTTAACATTTTTTATAATTCTATTCTCAAACATAATTCAAACACACATTTTTTAATTTTAAATTTTCATCTAATCATTAGAATTTTTCTAAACTTTCAAACAAAACATAAAAAATGTCATTTTTTCAAATTTAAAAACAAAACTTATATTAAAAAATTGTATTCAAATAATTTTTTAACTTTATATTATAATTTTTATTCAATTTTTTTCTATATGCTTTTCCAAAATCCAGTACAATATCTTAATTCAAATAATTTCATTACTATTTAAAAATCGTTTCATTACTACTCACAAAATTCTCATTCCATATTCTCATTATCCAAAAATGCACTAATTATCAAAATCCTTAAAGAGTGAGATGAGATGGAAATTTTGTGAATAGTAAAAGGCTTAAGTCGAGACACCGCTGCCAAGAACATGCATAGACTGCCTTATCGGCTATGAACCACAACGCCTCCTCCAAATAGACCACCAGTTGCCACCAACGTCCTGCACGAAGTCAAAGTGCACCTTAGGAAACCAACCCACGAAGCCACCGTAACAAGTCATCTCACTTGGAGGGTCTTCTCTCGTACAAGGCCCATTATAAACAGAGAGCCCAGTATAAAAGGCTAGCGGTCGAGGAATAAGAAGCCAGAGAGTCCAAGATTCGACAAAATCATATAACCACGTGCCACGTGGTACAGGAAGATGAGAATAACCATGCAGATGCACAATCCGTTCAGTTGGGATCCCATACAGATACGAGATCCGTTTAATTGGGATCTCATACAGATACGTGACCAGTTCGACTATAAACCCCACCGATAAACTCTGCACTAGATAAACATTACATCAAGGCCTATATATACCAGGTAACCCTCAATAGCGGGGGATGGAATTATCTTTATTATTGCTAAGATCATCTTGAAACTCTTACTGACTTAAGCATCGAAATTTCTCAGGCGTACCATGCCAACCACACTTTGATTCCTGTGCAGGCTAGCGGTTGCAGGTGGGAAGTGAGACATGTCCTTTACATTTGGTGCTGTCTGTGGGATTCATGTTTTCTCTTTACGTGGTTCTCACATGCCAACTGTAACCCGTTTAGTAGCAAGCCGAGCAATGGATACATATGTCGAAGCACGACTAGCAGCAGCCGAGGAAAAGTTGAAGCAGGCATTGGAAGCCATAGAGGTCTTGAAGAAGGAGAATGACGACCTACGACGGAGGAATGCTGAATCCAGCAATACCGCTGTACCCGCCCATAGTGAGCAGGGTGAAGGGGAGGAACCGTCTAATATGGAGTTGAATATGGGACGAACGGAAAAAGAGAAGATGCATGACGAATTGAAACAGCTAGCAGAGAAATATGAAGAGCTGGCAAAGAAGATAGGAGGATCTTCTTCGGTTGAGTGCCTGCTTGGCAAACAGATCTATCGTATAGCGAACGAATTATGGCCGTGCCCCTCCCGCCAAAATTCAAGGTGCCCCAGGTAGACCTGTACGATGGATCCAAAGATCCAGTGGACCATCTGGAGAAATTCAAAGCACATATTACACTCCACGGCTTTCCCGGTGAGATAGCATGCTGGGCTTTTCCGTTGACTTTAAATGGAACGGCGAAAGGATGGTTCGGGACCTTTCGGTCAAGATAGATAGACAGTTTCAACGAACTAGCTAAGCAGTTCTTAACACAGTTCATGCCCAGCAGAAGGCGCAGGCGCCCAGCCGCCTACCTGCTAACGGTTAAACAAGGAGAAGATGAAGACCTGAAAACCTATCTTACACGTTTTAACAAAGAAAGTTTAACGACGGACGACCAGGATGAGAAGATCACCATTGTCGCCCTCCTAGGCAGGATATGGCCCCAGAGTCCCTTGATGGCAGAACTGGCTAGGAAGATTCCGTCCACTCTTAGGGACTTCATGGACAAAGCGGATGACTTTGTCAATGCTGAGGATACACTGCAAGCTTTGGTGAATCCCAGGAAGGCGAGTAGCAAGCCAGAAAGAAGAGGCAGGTAGATTGATAGGAAAACTGGTACAAGTCGACAAGAGAGACGACAAGATAAGAGATCAGATTACAATACCAAGCTTATACATAATAACTTAAATGTGCGAGAAGATGAAAAGGAAAGAAAAGAACCTCGTCAGCCCAAAAAGAGTGGACGTTACTGCAAATACCACCAAACTGGGTCCCACTGGACCGAAGACTGCACGACCATGAAAAAGAGAGTGGCAGAGATGGCAGGAACCAGGGAGTTAGAACGAATGATTGCAGAACGTTCAAAACCAAGAAGACGCCAGGAAACTAGGCAAGAAACCAGAAGGAGTAGGAGTCATGAGCTGCGGCACTGAGTGCCTAGCAGCCAGAATAATGGGAACAGGGCGCCCCCAAGAGGCGAGAGGGGCAGGCTGCCCATAGGAGAAATTTGAACAATTGTAGGAGGGTTTGCAAGAGGTGGCGTGTCCACATCTGACTGAAAGACGTATGCGCGGAAAGCCAGATATGAAGAAATTTACGTGGCGGACAGAGCCACCAAGCAACCAAGACTAGGCGTTGACATAATGGTGATTTCTTTCGAGGAGGCAGACCGAGAAGGGATATTATACCCATATGATGATGCGTTGGTAATCACTCTTGTGATAGCCAACTACACGACCAGGCGGGTACTAATTGATAACGAAAGCTCAGCTGATATACTATTCTGGGAAGCATTTGTAAAAATGGGAATCGATGCCAGTAAACTGAAGCCTTCCCCAACACCGTTGAAAGGCTTTTCTAGAGACACCATCCTGCCCGTAAGAACTATCACCCTCTTGGTGACCGCCGGATCTGGGATACGAACGGCAACTACCATGACCGATTTCTTGGTAGTGAAAGTGCCACCTTCTTACAACGCTATACTTGGGAGACCAACTCTTAACCATCTTAGGGCAGTGACTTCCACGTACCATCTCAAGATGAAGTTCCCAACTGACAACGGGATAGGGGAGTCACAAGGCGAGCAGGCGTGTTAGCATAAGAGTGTTATGTGCAGGAACTAAGAAAAGGTCGTGGCGAGGTTTGTGATGTAGTGGAGCAAGGGGAGGCACTAGCACCTCCTTTTCCTCCCTCACCAGCAGTACAAGGAGACATTGAGGTTAGGGACGAGCAGAGCCAACAACATGCTGAAGTTAACGAGCCATTGGAGCTCATAACATTACACCCAGACCGTCCAGGATCTACCACACGCATTGGGACCCATGTGCCGCGGGCAGACAGGGAAGCATTAAAACGATTATTAATCGAATACATGGATGTTTTTGCATGGAGTCACAAGGAAATGCCAGCATAGATAACGATGTCATTGAACACCATTTGGGCGTGGACCCCGCACACAAAGTAGTACGCCAGAAGAGAATGTCATTTAGCGCAGAGAAGTATGCTGCCATTAAAGACGAGGTAGAGAGTTTTCTCACCACCGGTTTTATCAAGGAAGCTCATTATCCAGAATGGTTGTCCAACGTAGTTATGGTGAAAAAGGCGAACGAAAAATGGAGAATGTGCATAGATTTCACTGACCTGAATAAAGCTTGCCCAAAAGACAGTTTCCCCCTGCCACACATTGATGTAATCGTGGATGCAACAGCAGGACACAATATGTGAGTTTTATGGATGCTTATTCGGGATACAACCAGATACGAATGTACCCGCCGGATGAGGAGAAGACTTCCTTCATAACAAATCGGGGGCTATATTGCTACCAGGTCATGCCATTTGGGTTGAAGAATGCAGGAGCAACGTATCAGAGACTGGTTAATCGAATGTTTAAAGAACAGATTGAGAAATCTATGGAAGTCTATGTGGACGACCTTTTAATAAAATGCAAGGAACCCGCCCAATACCTTGATGACCTAAGGACGGCGTTCGGGATTTTAAGCCATTACAAGATGAGGCTGAACCCTGCCAAGTGTGCTTTTAGAGTAGAGTCGGGGAGGTTCTTGGGGTACATTGTGTCTGAAAGAGGAATTGAGGCCTCTCCGAAAAAAATAGCTGCCATACTCAACATGAAACCACCAAAGAACCTAAATGAAACCCAGAGATTGGCGGGCAAAGTAGTCGCCCTAGGAAGATTCATCGCCCGGTCAACAGACAAGTGTCTCCCTTTCTTTCAAGTACTGCGCATGGAGCATCCCTGGAATGAAGAATGTTATAAGGCGTTCGAAAAATTGAAGCAGCACTTGGCCAGTCCACCACTCCTCAAACAACCACAGAAAGGCGACGTGCTTCACGCCTACTTAGCGGTTTCTCCAAATGTCGTATCCTCCGTCCTGATAAAAGACGACTCAGCATCCTGTGTACTACACGAGTCGGGCTTTCAGGGGAGCTGAGGTAAGGTATCTAAGGATTGAAATGTTAGCTTTTGCCTTGGTAACGGCGGCCAGGAAGCTCCGCCCATACTTCCAGGCCCACACAATAAAAGTGCTTACTGAGGCCCCTTTAGCAAAAATTTTGAGGAAGTTAGACAGCATAGGTAGGTTGATTGGTTGGTTGATAGAATTGAGCGAATTTGATTTGGAATACGAACCAAGGAAGGTAGTTAAAGGGCAAGCATTGGCCGACTTTATAGCGGAATTCTCAGGTTTCCCTCTGTAAGACACAGTGGTCTCAGCGGGAAAACCATGGATACTTTTTGTTGGCAGCTCATCCTGCAAGGCGGGCGGAGGCCTGGAGATACATCTGGTAGATCCCGATGGCCAAAAGCAGTACTATATGGCAACACTAGTCTTCAAGGTGACAAAAAATGAAGCAGAGTACGAAGCGCTCGTGGCAGGGCTTTCTATAGCCGCCAAGATAGGGGCAAGCGAGATAGAGGTCACATCGGATTCACAAATAGTGGTGAATGAAGTCTTAGGCCTATACGCCACAAAAGGGAAAAAACTAAAAAAATATCTGGAACGTGTATGGGAAGCACGAGACCTCCTCTCATATGTCAATATAACTCAGATCTCAAGGGCAGAAAATGAAGTGGCAGACAGATTGGCAAGGGCGGCATTAGGCATGGAAGAAGCACCTCTCCCATGGCAAGTTGAACGAAGAATCATCGAAATCCCAGCCATTGGGGCGGAAGTAGGCACCTTGGGAGCCAGCATCCCCGAGTGGGCAAGCGAAGTAGTTAAATACCTTGATGAGGGAAAGCTACCAGAAACGAGAGAGGAGGCAAGAAGACTAAGGAGAAAGGCGGCAAGGTTCCTACTCATTGACGGAGTCCTTTACAAAAGGGGTTTCTCAGCCGCACTATTGCGATGCATTTCCACCCAAGAAGCTCAATATGTCTTGGTAGAAATACATGAAGGAATATGTGGAAACCATTCAGGAGGAAGAACTTTGGCAAGAAAGGCGGTGAGAGCAAGATACTACTGGTCCAACACATTGAGGGATGCTCAAGAATTCAGTAGAAAATGCAGCGAATGCCAGGCATATGCACTTATACAGCACACCCCTCCGGAAGGGCTAACATCCATGACCGCGCATTGGCCTTTTGCCCAATGGGGCGTAGACCTGGTTGGACCTTTCCCCTCAGGAAGAGGAGGGGTAAAATTCATGATTGTAGTTGTGGATTATTTTACAAAGTGGGCCGAGGTAGAGCCACTGGCATCTATAACAAGCAGGACCGTGACGAAATTCCTATGGAAAAACGTTATTTGCAAGCTCGGGATCCCTCAAAGCATTGTAACGGACAATGGGCGCCAGTTTGACTCTGACCATTTCAGAGAATGGTGTGCGGAGTTGAAGATTAAAGTAAAGTACTCTTCACCGGGTCATCCTCAAGTGAACGGACAGGCGGAAGCTACAAACAAGGTATTACTCTCAATCTTAAAGAAGAAGGTCGCGGAGAAAAAGGGAAAGTGGGCAGAGGAGCTGCCCGGAGTACTCTGGGAGTACAGAACATCACCAAAAACTCCAACAGAAGAATCCCCATTCACATTGGCATATAGTTACGAAGCAGTAGCTCCAGTCGAAATTGGGCTCCCGACTTACAGAATGAGTTATTTCTCGGCCGCCCAAAACGATAAAAAAAATAGAAGAGTATCTCGACTTAGTAGAGGAAGAAAGGAAAATGGCGGAAGCAAGGATGTTATGAGAAAAGACCAAAGCCAAGCAGTATTTCAACAAAAGCGTAAGGCCCAAGCCTTTCAAATTAGGGGACCTGGTCTTAAAGAAAAGAGGGGTTACCACCCAAGATGAAGGAAAGATGGGGCCCCGATGGGAAGAACCCTACCTGGTAATAGCCAACAATAGGCCTAGGTCATACTGACTAAAAGACAGCCAGGACAAGGAATTACCCCATCCATGGAACGCAGAGCATTTGAAGAAATTCTATCAATAGATTTTACAATATTTTCACTTTTGTTAAATTTCATTTTGTCTATGCTCGGATTATTACGTTTAAGCTCATAAATGCGAGGATATTTTAACTGCCCTATCGTTGCTCAGAACTTGTTTCGTTTCCTTTTGATAATGGGCTTTCGGCGGAAGCGCGCAGAGGTCCTCAGACCACGCCATCCCTCAAACACAAAAAAAAAGCCTTAGCAACTTGTGGTGCCAAGTAAAAAGCGTGCGGAGGTCTTCAGACCACGCCATTCCTTAAACACCAAAAACAAGCCTTAGCAGCTTGTGGTGCCAAGTAGAAAGCGTGCGGAGGTCTTCAGACCACGCCATCCCTTAAACACCAAAAACAAGCCTTAGCAGCTTGTGGTGCCAAGTAGAAAGCGCGTGGAGGTCCTCAGACCACGCTATCCCTTAAACACAAAAAACAAGCCTTAGCAGCTTGTGGTGCCAAGTAGAAAGGGCGCGGAGAAACAAGCCTTAGCAGCTTGTGGTTCCAAGTAGAAAGGGCGCGGAGGTCCTCAGACCACGCCATCCCTTAAACATAAAAAAACAAGCCTTAGCAACTTGTGGTGCCAAGTAAAAAAGGGCACAGAGGTCCTCAGACCACGCCATCCCTTAAACACAAAAAACAAGCCTTAGTAGCTTGTGGTGCCAAGTAAAAAAGGGCGCGGAGGTCATCAGACCACGCAATCCCTCAAACACAAAAAACAAGCCTTAGCAGTTTGTGGTGCCAAGTAAAAAGAGCGGAGGTCATCAGACCACGCCATCCCTTAAACACCAAAGACAAGCCATAACAGCTTGTGGTGCCAAGTGAAAGGGGCACGGAAGTCATCAGACCACGCCACCCCACATACGAAACTCCAGTAAGCAAAAACCTAAAATGCAAACAAATGCTAATAAATTGAAAAGTTCAAAGTACATGGCAAAGGACTTCGCAAATGTACATCGTTACAAATTTTGGAACAAGCAAAAGATCCAATTTCAAAGCAAAAAAAATGTGTGTATACAAAGGAAAACAAAAGGGGGGCTACTGAGCCTCGTCAGGCGGCAGCAGTGGGGGAGTTCCTACGAAGGTATCAGGCATCTCCTTCCACCCAAATCTATCAGCCCAACCAAGGTTATTCTCCTCAGGGACAAATAGCTCCCAGTCCAAATTCACAAGGTCTATAGCAGGGTTGATAAAAAGGCGGGCCCTGAGCCTTAGAATGCCAGCGCCATAGCCATAACCAAAGGCGCGGATCCTGGTATCAGGAACACAACCCAACTGGATACGCAAGCGCTCAATTTCAGCCAGGGCATCGGCAAGCTCGCTTTTTCTCGTAGTCAGATGCTTTTCCCGAGCTTCTGCTTGTAACATGGCCTTCCTGAGCTCTTGATCCACGTCCTTGCGATCCTGTTTATATTTATCATGACGTTCTTTAAGCTCTAACAAATCCCCCTGAGCTTCTGAAAGGTTGAGAGCGGTAAGGCGAATTTTCTCCGCAGCAATCGCCAACTCATGGGTTAGCCCCTGAACTCGCTCCTGCGAGTAGCTAACTTCTGGCGAGCTGAATCTTGATCCTGACTGTAGGCGAGGAGTTCAGACTTGAGAGAGGACACCTGGGCTTCGAAACTTTTCCGAGCTCCAGAGAGTTGGGACCTCGCCAAATCCCTCTCAGATCGAAGAAACTGTAAGGCGTGTTCATCTCTCTCCTTCGTCACCTGCGTAAGGCGAGCAGATTCACGAAGTTAAAGAATTTCCTCCTCGCGAATCTCCAAGTCTCCTTGGAGCGAATGAGAATAACCCTTCGACTGCTCCAACAAAACTTCAAGTTCTTTCACCCTCTCTGACAAGGCCTCCAATTCAGCCCTGTCCGCTTGCCACCTCTTGGCGGAATGCTCGGCTTCTTCACAAGCCTTTCGCCGCCCTAAGACCTCTTCTTCTAGGCGAGGGTGATCCACCACGATCCATGCCGCCAGGTCATTGATTCCCTACAAGAACAAGTAAAACGACCCAAATAAAAACTACTTGGTAACGAAAAAAAAGAAAGAAAAGAGAAGGGGAAGAAAAAGAGAAGAGAAACATGCCATGTGTTACCTTCGAAAACCAATCTTTCAAATGATTGGTCATTTGAACAACAACTTCGGTTTGATCATGTGCAGAAGAAGAGGAGGCCTCATCGCTAGCATCACGACCAAACTCGACCAAGGGGACTAACGCGAGCCTTAAGTTTGAGTCTGCCCCCTTTCTGGCAGACTCTCAAGACAAACAGTTGGGATGGGGGACTGGGGACGAGCTAGATCGTCCTCCATCAGGCGAACCTCTCCCTGTGAAAGGTTCCCTTTTTCCCCTTCATGAAAAGAGTCTACTCCCTCCCAGTGGGATGGGGAACAATGGGAAGGGATAGAAGGACCTCGCCACTCCCAACCGGCGCAGGGGTACTTCCCCAGAGACAGTGGCAGACAGGGTCTCTGGGGGAACCTGTACAACTCCCATTACAGCACAGCTGGCTTCAAGGTGGGGAGGCACATCATCACCAACAACAGCCCTCTCCGTCTCATGAACACCCAAGTCTTCACAAACCCTTGAACCCATAATATCATCCAGGTTTAGGGCGGTTGCAACTTCGGCATCCAGCTCACCCCCCCTTACCACGCCTTCCACAACAGTAAACTCAGAAATAGGGGTGGTCGCCAAGGGACATGCCTCTGAAGGGGGCTCGACCTGAAAGGAAGCAGCTAGATAAAAAAAGGGCCATGCTGGCCAAACTCTCAGCGTTTAGCAGGCTGAAAGACCGCGGTCTCACAGAGGATTCATGGGGTGCTGGAAGGGCAACAGTAACTGGCGGGGTGGGGAGTTGAATCTGGTCGCCCCCCAAAGCAACAACAATTTCCTCCTGCCACCGAATAGGTGTATGCACCTGAGCGCCCTCCAATGGCGCCGAAGTTTCTGATAACACATACGTCTAGGCCCTGGCGCCCTCTGAAGCCGCTATGATTTTCTTTCAAAGAGGTGACGAGCGAGGGGAGCCTTCAGTGCGACCCCTTTTCCTTTGGCTCGCATCATCATTCTTCTTCTTGCTCCTTACCTCCCTTCTCTCCTCTCCCCCTTTCTTCTCGGGTTTCTTCTTTGCCTTTTCGACCTTTTTCTGCTCAGAATGGCTACCTTCTTTATTTCCCACATAAGTTTTGGTTTTCTCGGAAGGTTTCTGTATAGGAGCAGGGATTATATCCGAAATCAAAAACTGGCACCCCTGAGCTTGGGAGCGGCTGGGGGACATTAGAAAATGGTTTATATTATCAGGCGTCAACAAAAGGTCGGTCAACACTTCTTCCTCATGGGCCTCAGCCCAGGAATGAACAATCTCAATTCGCGACAACTCCCGACATGATAAAGGCGGCATGGTCGACCACACAGTTTTCTCATTAGGAACAGGGTGCCAGATCGCCCTAATAGGAAAATCTAGAACAAGGGCCTCCCCTGCAGGAAAATCCCAGCCCTTACCGGTGATGAAGAAAAATTTAGTATTCCAAATCTTGGCGTTGGAATGGCGGCCCTCAAAATGAGCCAAAGCAGGCCACCTTTCCTTCTTACGGAAACTAGCAATATTACTCTTAGTAGACCGCAAGCCATAAAAGGCCAAAAATTTCCGAGCGGTCAAATCGGGGTAAGCATTCTCAAAAGGCTCTAGGACCATGCGATAGACAATGCAGGCGCAAAGATAAGTCCTCAAAGAGTGAGGATGGAGTTGGGCGGGAGCCAACTCAAGCAAGTCCAAGATATAGCGAAGAGGACGGCTGAAGGGAAGCCTCAATCCATGGGAAAACATAACGGTGGACAAAGCAGTCTTGCTTGCGAAGCCCTCACTGTCACAACATCCCAACGAGGGAATCTCTATATGGGCATCTGCTGGGATGCCAAGATCTTCCCGAAGCCCAGGAAGATTTTTCTCCGAAGAATAAAAGGCCATCTGTGTCCCTAAAAAATCGTACCCGTCGGGACATAGAAAGGAGGGTTAGAGGTATCACCTTGGTCAGCCATTAAGATTAGAGAAAAGAAAATGCAAGGAAACGAAGAAAGCAAGATGGACAAGTAACAAGAACAAGAAAGGAAGCACAGACGCAAAGGAGAATGAGTGAAGAAAGAATAGAGAAAGAAGGGAAGGAATATTTAAAAGAAAAGGAAGTGGAACGTTAACAGTCGTGAGCATCATAATCTGACACTAAGGACTAAGAGCGACCGTCACACGAAAACTCCCTCTCCTTTCGCCACGTCAGCAAGAACTATGGGGGGGGGGGGACAAAACGACGTAAGAAGAAGAATGTAAGAGGTCGGTGGGAACCCAACAGCACATGAACGGGTTGAGCCTATCCCAACACAGCAGCTGTCCAACACGCCAAACACCCCTCGCAAGCCCACAACAAAGAGCTCATATTTGTTATAATTCCCAATGCCATGAGGCGAAGAGAATTAGCGGGGTAGCTGGAGGGCCTGCTCTCGTACAAGGCCCATTATAAACAGAGAGCCCAGTATAAAAGGCTCGCAGTCGAGGAATAAGAAGCCAGAGAGTCCAAGGCCCGACAAAATCATGTAACCACGTGCCACGTGGTACGGGAAGATGAGGATAACAATGCAGATACACAATCCGTTCAGTTGGGATCCCATGTAGATACGAGATCCGTTCAATTGAGATCTCATACAGATACGTGACCATTTCGACTATAAACCCCACCGATAAACTCTGCACCAGATAAACATTACATCAAGACCTATATATACTAGGTAACCCTCAATAACGGGGGATGAGATTATCTTTATTATTGCTAAGATCATCTTGAAACTCTTACTGACTTAAGCATTGGAGTTTTCTCAGGAGTACCACGCCAACCGCACTTTGATCCTTGTGCAGGCTAGCGGTTGTAGGTGGGAAGTGAGACACGTCCTTTACATCACTTATGTTTCATCTGAGTGCCCAAACAAGTGATACGTCACAACCAGTACTATTACTTACGAGTTGATCATGTTAAATCTCAAAAATTTTCCTCTTGATTAAATTTTTTTCCTGGGAAAGGTGCATGTTAGATCATTTTCTAAACAACTGGAGTAGTAATACATGTTGCAGCGAGCTTAGGAATATATAATGATCCTCTTCTTATTATTTTAATTTGATGCTTTCATCGCTTATTCCTTTCGAGCTCTCAGCGAAAAGAGATAAAAAGAAAAAAAAAGAAAAAGAATACTAAATATATATAAACGGAATGAAAACTCTCAAGTGAAGCGAAATTTGATGCACACGTACGGCCAGTTTTTGGACCGACTAAAATCTTTGTACAGGTCAGTGATTGCCCACAAAAATTAGGTTTGAGTAATTATTTTAATGATTTCCGCTCAATTATTGTCATTCAAAGAGGACAACAAACAAGACTCAACCGAACAAAAAGCCGCCCACATGACAAAATGAAGCTAAGCAAGCAAACACCACAACCAAAGATGACAATAGTATTTTAATGGTCTACAAGTATTAAAAGCTTTGATTAATGATCACCATTTCAAGTGCATCGAGTTGTGTTGTTCACCAAATTAGTTGGCCACTTTAATAGGAAAATTAAAAGGCATCCAAAGCTGTCTACCTCAATTGTCATATATATTAGAAGAAATAAAGCAAGGATACAAATAAAACCATCTGTGATAAGTCCATCAGCAGCACTTAAAATACCATCACTGCAGTAGGTTGTCTCCTCTATTTTCATTGCTAAATCTTGAAACCAGATTTTTCGCTCTGCTATTTGCAATCTCACCTTCCTTTGATCATTTGTTTTCTTCCATTTCAAAGAATAAGACGTGGCCGAACTGGGAGGAGCACTTCTCTCTCCCTTCCTTCAAATATTATTTGATAAAATGACATCTGGCGAGTTTGTTGATTTTCTAAGTAAAACAGAAACATAGTGGTTGGATGAATTTTCGGTCACATAATACGTGTACCTCTTGTATATTAATAGAGTAAGTACTTTTACCAGAAAGGAAAGTCATTTACATAGAAAATAAATATACTGCAAGAATATACATGGTTCCAATATATGGGGGTGGGAGCTTCGGCTCCCTTCCCCCTAGAAAAAACCTCTCTGACCCAGCTAGAGGGGGTGGGAGCTTCAGCTCCCTTCCCCCTCTCTCCTCCCTCCCTCCTCTCTCTACTTTGTATTTAGTTATGTGTTTATTTTTGTGTTTTTTCAGAGCTTTATAGGGAGAATCGCCGATTTAGGACCTACTGGCCACCACAGGCCCGAACGCGCCACTCCATGGTGTTGCCCAGCTGCCGATCTACAAGTCCATCGAAAACGGCGTCAAACGGAGCGGCGAGTGGCCCGCACGCGTGGGTCGAAGGTCCAAGAGTACTCCAGCGCGTGGTCATCACGCGCCACCGGAGAGCCCTCTGACATCGCCACGCGCGGCGTTTCTGGCGTCTGCGAGTCTGGTTCTCTCAAGATCGATCAGCGGTTCTCCATCCAGCTAGGCGAGTGGACTGCACGCGCCATAGCAGCCTCTTTTTGTGCACTGCTTATGCAGTCTGCTGCTGTGTAGTGCACGCGCTAGTGTTTTTATTTGTATTTCTCTGTGTAAGGTTGTTTTAGATTAATAAAAATCCAAAAAATTTGTCCTCCCTCCGCGTTGTCGGATGGTGGGGTTTGGTGTACCCTACCCTGCTTTGTCGGGGTATGGGGGATGTGTATCCTCTGTCGTGTACAGAGGTGGTATTGTCTCTAAGACTTGGGTCTTTAGAGTTTTACCGTCTGGACTAGACCTTGTCAGACACATATGTGTTCTGAGGTGCTCATAACGATTGTAATTGACTTGTTTTCAAGTCATATTTGTATGTCCTATCTTAATGAAGGAGGAAGATCCACTTTTATCAAAAAAAAAAAAAAACTTCAGAGTCCTTGACTTTGGTGGAACTGCATGACTTGTGATGTTGGTTTGTGTAGCAGCGAATTCATCAGTGGCATCCATAATATTCATAATAGCCCCCGTCAAGCCAATGGGCAGTGCAGCAACATTGAGCTTGGACCTCAAAAAGGAAAAAAACGCGTGGAAACGAGAGGCTTTGTAAGCAAATCAACAATTTGGCCATTAGTGGATAAGAAGCGTACATCAAGAGCACGTTGGTGAACCTTCTCACGAACAAAATAATAGTCGATCTCAACGTCTTTCTTGCGAGCATGGAAGACCAGATTGCTAGTTAAATAGGTGGCACCAATATTATCACTGTATAAAATTGGACTGTGAGCAAGAAAAATCCCAAGTTCCAGAAGTAAAGATTGCAACCATATGACCTCGACAATGGCATGTGCGACGACACGAAATTCAGCTTCAGTGCTTGAACGGGCAACCGTAGGTTGCTTCTTAAAACTCCAAAAAATAAGATTCGGACCAAGATAACTACTGGTGGACTTTTGATCATCATGACAATCGGCCCAAAAAACATCCAAATATACAGAAAGCTGAAAGGAGGAACTGCGTCGAAGGAGGAGGCCAAAATTCATGGTCTGTTTGAGATAGTGTAAAATATGCTTAACTGCCGTCCAATGGACCTCAGTGGGATTATGCATACATTGACATACCTTATTCACCGAGAATGAAATATTCGGGCTCATAAGAGACAAGTATTGGAGAGCACCAACCATACTTCTATAGAGAAAGGGGTCCGAACATGATGAACCATAAAAGAGAGATAATGGAGCGGAGGTTGACATTGGTGAAGTAACAAGTTTGGCTTCCAACATATGTGTGTGAGAGAGAAGCTTCAAAATGTAACCTTTTTGGGATAAGAAGAGCCCATCCAGAATGGTTGTGGCCTCAACACCTAGAGAATAATGCAAATTGCCAATTTTCTTTACGGCGAACTCACGACCAAGAGATTCAATAACCCAAGAAACAGCCTGAGACGTGGAGTGATGATGAGAATATCATCCACATACACATGACACAAGGATAAAGAGAGTGACATCCGAAGCATGATGAATAAAAAGAGACGAGTTTGTCTGAGAGTTATGGAAACCAAGTGCAAGAAATTGGTCACTTAGGCGAGAATACCACACCTGAGGAGCTTGCTTAAGGCCATATAACGCCTTATTTAATTTACAAACATGAGTCGGCAGTTGAGAATGAACATAACCTTGGGATTGAAACATGTAGACCTCCTCTGTGATGTACTCATGCAAAAATGCATTTTGCACATCAATCTGATGAATAGACCAGCCCTTTGAAATGGCATAGCTAAGAATCAAACTAATAGTCGTCGGTTTGATAACCGGACTAAACGTTTAATCATAATCAAGGCCTTCCTGTTGATGATAGCCTTTGACAACAAGACAAGTTTTAAGACGGTCCGGAGTGCCGTCAGATTTCTTTTTAACTCGGTACACCCATTTGTTACCAAGAATATTCAAGCTAGTGTCATAGGGAACAAGAGTCCATGTGCCATTTTTCATAAGACTATTAAAATCCAAGAACATAGCATCTCTCCATCCGGCGTGCTTAATAGCTTCTGAAAAACAAGTAGGCTCTGCGATAGAGGCATGGGTAGTAAGAAATGTCTTAGGAATTGGATATCTCACTATATGATCCGGGATTTTCATTGGTTGAACGATGTTGTGTTGTGATCGTGTGACCATCTGGTGAGTACGAGCGGGAGGAAGTTGCTGAGCTGGAGCAGGAGGTAAATGAGCCGAAGAAGAGGCATGGTCGGATATGTTAGGAGAGTGGGAACTAGCTGGAGATGAGAGAGATGTTTCCTCTGGTGTAGTAGAAGATGAGGAAGGAGCCGAATTTGGAGCATAATCAGATGAAGAGGGAATTATTGCCGAGTTTGGAGAGGATCACGAATTAGATGGATTTAATATGTCATGAGACTTGGAATGGGAAGTAGAGCTGTACAAGGAATCAAGTGGGGGCATGGTATGATTGAGATTGTTTGTGGGTGGAGGAGGGAGAGAAGTGGGGCACCATAGGACTTGAAATGGAAAGTTGGCATGGGAGAATGATTTGCAATGAGAAGGAGCCATGATGGGTGAGGAATTTTCAGGAGTGAAGTTTGGCAAAAATTGTGGTAGCATGGAGGATGATTGAGGACGTGATCCATTTGGAGAGACCGACAGTTGTGGAGTTTTAAAGGGAAAATGATTTTTGGAGAATACCACATGCCGTGATAGGAAACTTTTTCCAAACTGGGGTCTAAGCATTTAAAGCCACGATGTTGAGGACTGAATCCAAGGAATACACATTGCTTTGATCGGTAATCAAATTTGTGGGTATTAAAAAGCGCTCCCAAAGACATGAAGTTGAGAATAATCAAGGGACTGATTGTATAATTTTTCAAAGGGAGAAACCGCTCCTAAGGGAGATGTAGGTAAGCGATTTATTTGAAGCACAGTGAGTTGGAAAGCATGGTCCCAGTAACAAGTGGGCACAAAGGCATGAGAGAGGAGAGCAAGCCCATTTTCCACAATATGACGATGCTTTCTCTCTCCGGTGCCATTTTGAGGGAAGTATGGGGACAGGATATACGGTGATGAATACCAATATCCTAAAAATATTTAGGCAAATTTCGGAATTCTCCACTCCAATCAGTTTGAACGGATTTTATTTTACGATTAAAAAATCTCTCAACTTGCACTTGAAATGATTTCAAGGTGGATAGAACATCAGATTTAGCAAGAATAGGAAATAACCAAACGTATTTGCTGAAACGATCCACAAATGAGACATAATATTTATTCCCAAGAGTTGACATTACAGGAGATGGATCCCAAACATCGAAAAATATTAAATCTAAAGGTCCATTAGATTAAAAAGTAGACGAATTAAACGGAAGATGATGACTTTTGTCCTGTTGACATGCATCACAGACAACAGGAGCATTATTGTCAGACACAGGAAGACCAAATTTTGAAACAATATGACGAACAATGCAATATGCAGGATGACCAAGCCTTGCATGCCAAACTGGCAGAGGAGCCCGTTGACAAGTCAAGGATTATGAGTAGGCGTCTTGAGAATTTAAAGATAAAAATTGGTAGGGCCCATTTTTAGTCCTGCCTCGCTGAAGTTCCTTCCTCGTGCACTCGTCCTTCACAGAAAAAATAATCATGATGAAAGTCAACGAAAACATTGTTATCACCAGTAAATTGTTGAATAGAAACCAAGTTCTTCTTAATCCTAGGAACATGTAAGACATTATTCAAAAGAAAAATAGAGTTTGTGGATTTCAGATGAGATTTCCCAATGTGAGCAATCTCCAAACCTATGCCATCGCCTACTTGGATTTAATCCATGCTTGTGTAGGGCTCAACTTCAATATTTAGCTTTTGAAAATCATCGGTAATGTGATTTGTGGATCTGGAATCCGGGTACCAATTTTTCGTCTGGATGAGCTGGTGAAGTGGTGAGAACACCATTTTTTCAAACAAACCATAAAAAACGCCATTTTTTTCAAATTGGAAAACAAAAGTTATATTAAAAAACTTCATTCAAATAATTTTTTAATTTTATATTATAATTTTTATTCAATTTTTTCTATCTGCTTTTCCAAAATCCAATACAATATCTTAAGTCAAACAATTTTACTACTATTCAAAAATCATTTTATTACTAGTCACACAATTCTCATTCCATCTCATTACCCAACCCTGCCCTAATTAGTATCTCGAAAATTTTCTTCTTGATGAATCTTTTTCTTGTCTCGGAAAGATGCATGTTAGATCATATATTTTTTAAAAAACTGGAGTTGTACGAACAAGTAGCAGAGACCTTAGAAAGATATAATTATCCTGTTCTTATTAGTAATTTTGGGTTATTTATGTTTTGTCACCCAATTGTTAAAGGTGGAGACTGTTAGTATTTTACCATTGGCTAAATTCGGTTTCAAAACAATATTGGTTAAGGTTTTTTATTTGGTTTGGGTTGATATATAAGATTTACCCACAAAGACAATGATAATGGGTAAGATTTATTTTTTTGTTTGGGTTGGTAAATAGCATTTATCTATATAATAATAATCATAATCATAATAATAATGAGTAAGATTGTTTTTGGTTTGGGTTGATAGATAAGATTTATCTATAAAAATAATAATAACTGATAACGTTTGTAGTTTGTTCGGGTTGATAAGAGATCAAAGTTATCTAAAATGCTCTATTTGATGTGTTAAGTTTCAGTATGGAATGAAGATGAATGCTTGAAGATTGCAAAACTCTAGATTTCGATAAAGGCCATGCTATCTGGAATTCTGAAGAAGAGTTAAAGAATAGTTAAGGGGATGCTAAGAGATCAAAATTCTAGATTTCGAGAAAGGAAGAGAGATCCTTGGGGAGTCAAATGCCATGAAAATTTTGTGAATAATAATAAGATAATTTGTGAATATTAGTGATATAGTTTGAGTTAAGTATTTTTAAAGTTTTAGGAAATGAGAGAAAAAGTTTAGTAAAAAAAATTATAAAATTAAAATATTGTTAGAATATGATTTTTTAATATAATTTTTATTTAAAGATTTGAAGAAGTTGAATGGGTGGCTCTACAGCCATCGCTAGGGGCTCCTGCTGGGGGCTCCCGACAATGCATTTCACCTTTCTTTTTTTTGTTTTTGTTTTCTCATGCATTTTTTAACACTTTTAAACATTTTAAAAAAAAAGCACAACATCATTAAAAACACTTCCTTAATCATTAAGTGAAAAAAAAAACACCTAGGGGGCATAGCAGCATTTTATAGTTAGTGTTATATATCAACGGGTGACAAATCATGTTTCCTGGTTGTGTTCGTGTCATGTCAAGTCATGAACATTCAATTATATAGGTTAATTCAAACCTGACCCGTTAAGCTAAACATGTGAAACTTAAAAACCCTAACCCAACCCATTTAGATAATGGATTGTGTCGTATCACCCTTTTTGACCCATTTAATAATTAATTTAAAATAAATTAACACAACACAACCCATTTAAACTCGTTTAATCTAAATAGGTTGAACTAACGCGTATAACTCATTTGATCTGATTAACATAAATTTGCATAAAAGTTAAGATCTTTATTTATTAGTAGCCACAATATCTTAAAAAATAAATATCAATATTTTTTAAATTTTAACATATAATAAAACCAATATTACAAACCCTACAATAACAAATTTGAGCATAGGTCTAAAATTACAATCTCAACAATAAAAATAATAAAAACGTAAGCACACAGAGAAATACTAATATTACAACTTAGCAATAATAAAATTTAAACAGGTAAAACTTGTTGATTTTAAGCGGGTTGACCCGTTAATATATCGTCTTAATGGGTCAATCCGTTTCGACCCGAACCTGTTAAAATCAAATCCAAATCTACTAATTTTGTTTCATGCTCGTGTTGGGTTCGCGAGTCGTGTAACATATTGCCACCCTATATATATGCAGCGCCTAACTAGCTCCCAACTGATTTTTTTTTAATTACTCAGAATTTTGTGAACAATAATAAGAAATTATGAAATAATAGTGAGATTGTTTGAGTTAACATGTTTGAGTTGATTTTGTAAAGGTGTGTGAATCTCATTGTAAGATATCTTGGGATGTAGAAGTGAGATGATATTTTTAATTTTCATGTACATAGTTTCGAGAACTTTGTACATGATGGATAGATTGGATATCGTGTATCATCCAACAACTGTTCAAAGGTCTAGTGTCTTGGATCACTAAAGTTGTGTTATGAGTACCACATTCACTACCACCAACATTTAAACTAGTTGTACAATCCATAAAGGACCCCACCCGGATATCATCTAACATCTCGTCTACATCATCAATGTAGTCACTGAACTCGGATCCATCATCTTCATCGTCTAAAAGAGTGGCATTGAAAGGGCCTGCTTCTCTATGGAATATCCATTTCGTATAATTACTATCAATCCTCTTCAAGAACAAATGATCTTCCATGACATTTATCGGATGAAAAAAAATTATTACGGCATTTTCGACATAGACATCTAATGGAATCACTCTCAAGGGCATTGGCCCATGGATATGAATTGATTAACTCTTTCAATAGTTGAACCGCAATCTATCTTCAATATGCATCGAGTCCTTATCCATCTAAACTTTGGTAAAAAAAAATAAACGGTTGATTTTTCATAATAGAAAATAACAGACTCATTGAAATGAGCGAAGTAGAATGATATGAGACTTTTGATCAACTTAGATTGAAAAAATGGAGAAAGTGATCAATTATCATGTGTTGATAATTCAAGTACTCGGGCTTGAAATGGATTATTATACTTCAGGACCCCAATTATTCCAATAGGTAGGGTATTGTTATTTGGATATGTTTAGTCAAATGATTTTAATATCCATAGAACATGTTAACTATGCAAAGCAATTATTAACTTAGTAAAAGCGGCTAAAAGTTGAGGTGAAAATATTTATTATACTTGCAATTGCAAACCATTGTGATAGATCAATATGGTACTACAGGATATAAATGAATCAAAAAACATATGCAACATTTAGTCGGGAAAAAATAAACATGCATCACCATCCCATAAGCATATAGTTGGTTGTGCCATGACTAGAAGAAAGAAAAACGTACCTTTATCACATATAGAATTTATAAATAACAAGACCAAACCCGTTAAAAGAATATGCACGCTTTACGAATGATGTGGAATGGTTGATAGGATATGGAAAGCATATAGCATATGGAGAGATAATGTGGCTGTAATTTTTCTGATTCATCAAAAATAAACACCATTATATAGAAAACGGTAATAGAAGAAAGAAATGTAAATTGAGGCTGGAGAATCAAGCATACTTGAGCTTCAAAGTTGCCACCAAGAAGAATGTTTGATGATTTAATATCCCTGTGAATGATGCAGGGATGGCCTGTTATAGTTAAATTGAAATAAAACATTAGATACAAATTATTGAAGATGGGTTTGCCAACTTATATTCTCAACGTACAACAAGTTTTTTAGAACTTGCTGGCCCCCAGAATTGTAGATTAATTGACTTTCAATATTGAACATAAATATGATAATTGCCGTAATATATTTCTAAAATCTTGAGACCAAATATGTTTATTTGTTTAACTAAACACCATTTGTTATATCAGGCACACTTATCTAGAGAAAATCTTTATTTTACATTTAATTAGCATAATATCAAATGGGAAAAACATGAAGAACAAAGAAGTTTACTGCTCCATGGATTGTCTTGATACCCAGGTTTGCGTGCATAGTTGACAAAACAAATGATGTATCATAGGGCGCTCCATAGACATGGCAACTTGAAAGAGTGTAATAATTGTGGTTCTATAATTTAAGTCAAAAACTTTAAATCTACAAGTTCATGGAACTCTCTACAATAATTCTTACATGTATATATAAAATAAGCAGGTTTAAAATCACCAATATTTTAAAAAAGTTAAGCCCAAGTGGCCACTAGAAGCAGAGAAGAATTTACTTAAACACTACTAATCAAAACAGATTTTTGCATAAAGGTCATAACAGTTGCAACTTGCAAGGGTAATATGTATTGTTTGAACAAAGAAATGCTTATTGATATCTAAGATCTTCTCTTTGGAAGAACCCTCAGTACTAGAATGGTCTTTTAGACAATAATGGATTTACCAATAACTCTGCCCACTCATCTGAGGAAAATTTCCATTGACCTTTCTCTGCAAAATAGAATCTTCTATTGCATCATAGCATTCAATATACAATAGGAGCATTATGTGGAATAAGCAAATTAGAAAGAAAATAGTAGGCAACACAAAAGAGGAAAAAAAAAGAAAAAGAAAGAACAAACATAAAGTTGCAAATGAACAAAGAAAGATATAAAGACCCCAACTCAAAAGTATTCCCAAGTATGTGTAAAGTGAGATTATAAGTCAGCTGTTCCCATATCAAGCCAAATATGGCAACTATTACACCAGGTGTGAAGCCAAAAAAATTAGCCTTCAGATACTAAGCTGCCCAAGACATAAGTGTTTGAAACATCATCATCAGTTAAATTTCTGAAAAAGCAAAAGATAGCTCAGACTCCAACATTGATGAAGCAAGTGCAATAATGGCAAAAATGACCCATGAGACAAACCTAGAGGAAGGCAACAAGAACCCTCAAAACAGGGTAAGTTCAACGATCAGCTTGGATTATACCTACATGGGCTCTTCTCCATCGAGTTGATCCCGACGACCTCGTGAGAACAAGCAAGAAATGAAAATCATGTTCAAAGGGTCTCTTTGTGTTATGAACCTTGATTTGAAAGCTTGACTCCAAATTCTGGGCTTAGACGTGAATTTGGGGGGATTTTGAAGGAGGGTTTCAAATAAGACAAGGATCTGGGAATTTCAAGGAATGGTTCAATGTGATTGTATTACTAGCTTTAGCTCCATATTTTTGTAGGATTTCATGGCTAGTAAGCTTCGATTTCACATTTCAGAGAGGTAGGCGATGGATAATTCGGGGGTGGGGGGGAGAAAATGTCATCTGGACCGAACTAAAGAGAAAAGTCAATAATTTTTTTTCTTAACATGGGTGTTGGTTAATGGTCGCAATTAATCTTCACTCCCCAAAACCGCCGACTTTAAATATTTACGAGGTTTATGACTTGTTGAAAGACATTGTAAAAATATTTACGGTGATCTACTTTGTCATGATTAAAAAGAAGTGGTCATATTTATATTAAAATACTGTTCATAATACGGTGGGCATCTTTTACCCACCAACTCTTGCGGCAAGTTGATTTTAGTCGGAATAAGGTGTTAATTGTGACTAAAATTGCTTTCCCTCAAATAATCAATTCAGTTTTGTTTTGATTCGTAGATGAGTTGAAATGGTTTTAGATGAATTGAATAAAATATTATTAAAATATTATTTTTTAATATTATTATTGTTTTGAGATTTAAAAAAGTTGAATTGTTTATTATATTGTGTGAGAATTTAAAAAAATTGTAATGATAAATTGAGATGAGTTTCTAATTCAAACCAGGGGTGTACTAATCCGCCTTTTAATTGCCATCATGGTTACATCGTGACAATCATAGCAATCACCAAACAAAAAAATATGTTACATAGATTATATCTGTAAAGTAATTTATCTATATATACTGCAAGACAAGAGACAACTAAATTTCTTCCACTTATGTGCAATGGCTGCCACCAGTATTTGAACACAAAATCTAGGCAAATAAAATGAGTGAAAAAGTGGGCAATGTGGTGGGCGTGCTAATTTCGCCCCGAGGGAAAAGGGTGGCCTTCCATGTGCTAAGCAACCCCAGACCTTTCCATCTCAGACAATGGGGCATCGACGTTCTAGTAGCACTGCTATAGCAGAGCCAAACATCTATACAATTGTTTTGATATTTACAATTGATATTTACAAACTTAAGTAACAAAATGATCAGAGAATTTTGAGATGAGATTAGATGAACTGAAAAATATTCCCAAACGAGGCCAAGTGTAAGCTTAAATGACTTTCTCACAACCTTCACTTGCATAATAAAAAATTTTAAAGAACTATTTCATAATTACCCAATCGTAGAATGCCAGAGAAATGGGCTACGTACGTATATATCCCCCTTTTCCATTTTAGGACACCTATGATTTCTGTCATGCATGAAGACGTCTCCCCTGAATTGATATAAGAATATTGGAAGATGTTCTGGAGGTAGATGCAACTAATCCATTTAGTTCAGTGTTTCTGTTTCTTTGTTTTATCTTGTTAAGATTGTGAGACACTCATGTAGATATATAGAGCATGTGGGGAATTGCAATAACTTGGAAAAGGGGCCTATCTCAAATAATATTTGAATCATTATCTGAAAAATGAGAAATTCTAGATTTACAAAAAGATCTTACAAAAGTTAGTATACAAACTGACATGACTTAATGTAATGCGTTAGATCTATTTTATAATAAAACATACTTTGTAATCAAATACATCATATTAAACCACATTAGTTTGTAAATTATTCTTTTGCAAGATGCCTTTGTAGACCCAGCATTTCTCTTGAAAAATATGCCTTTGTAACGCAGTTTAATAGTTTAATAATGACTTCTGAATGCTACAGATTTTCCAAGTGCAAGTCGACGCAACTGACATGATAGTGAAAGTGGAGTGAAGGTTGGGACAACATAGTTGCTAGTGGTTGATTGTTGCCAAGTGGCATTGTACCGGTGCATGGGGCTTATGTGTCGATAGGATAGCAGAGGGTCGATGAAGGTTGCTTCTAGAATATGTGAGGTCGCAGAGTCCATCTTATGGCGAGTATACGACGTTAGGCTTAAAGGTTGTATATCGACGGCCCTGTATTTGCTATGGGGCGTGCATCAGGTTGGTAGCCAGAAAACAGTATATTTGGTATTCTCAATCTAAAAGGAAAATTGGAAAAGAAATTAGAGATAAAAATAAACCAAATATATACTATAGGAGTAGTAGAAGAGTAGGAGCTGATGATAATTTTTCTTTTCCTTTTTCTGATCCCTCATGAATAATTATTGTTAAAAAAACACTAATCATAATAATACAGTGAATATTCAATTGGTTAGAAAATAACTAACATTCTAAACTTTCATCGCACTATGTTTAAGAATATATATTGAAAATGATAATATGATTATGAAATATGTCTACCAAATGTGTTCACTCATATATATATATATATATTTTTTCTTAAATGTTAAGTAAGTGACTATTAGTGAATTTATATTTTTTACTATTTTTTCTTAATAGTTAAGGATGTTTAAAAAATGCTTAAAAATAGAAAATAAAAATAAAAAAACTCATTTGTACTAATGTGCACATTTGGTGGAAACATTTGACAGGCACCCTTATATATATATATATAGAAAAACACTACTTTGCCTCCTCCATTTGCCCACTCTATTTGACCGCTCGGTCAAATTTTTTTTTTTTTTTTCTTAGTGATTAAGGAAGTGATTTTAAATGTATTGATGTATTTTTTTTATTTTTTAAATATATTTAAATATGTTAAAAAAATGTGAAAAGTAAAATGAAAAAAAAAAAAAAAAATTTTTACGCTGGGCGGTAACGCCCAGCGGTCAATTTGGGGCGGCATAGTAGCCGCTCCCATATATATATATACACACTAGGTCGGAAGCAACGTGCAAAAGCACGTTACCTAGTTGAGTGAAACAGATTTTTTACAAAAATAATATGATTTAAAAAATGATTAATGAATAATTTAATGAATGAAAACAAAAAGTATTCAGAGGAATCATTGCCTAATTGCTCGGAGCCAAGGTGCAAAATTGAGATTTTCTCTTTGTCAAGAATGGTCCTTTGGAAATCTCCAACGATAACTACACACTATTCCTTCTATCGAATCGATCATAACCACTACCTACATTCCATGTAATTGTGCACCACAAATAACCTCCCAAGACCCTGCAATGATTTTGCTTTGAGAAAGATTGCTTCCAAGAGTAAGCTGACAGCATGTATAGACAGAGATGGGTCAGGAGAACTTTGAGAATGTCTCTTACGACGTTGTCCTTTCCTAGCAAGGCTGACTTTTATGTTACGAGTCACTGCAGCAATATCTATTCCTTCAAATACGTGTAAAGCAGCTTCTATGTTTCCTTTTCGATATTCATATCTTCCTAATAATGGCTCTTGCTTCCTTTTTTTTCTTTTTTCTTTTTTTTTTTTTTTGAAAAGAAACCTCTATATTTCATATATGAACTTCTTGAATACAACTTCTATCTTTTTCCAGACTATTAACAATGAATTCTGGAACTTCTTCTATCCAAACTTTTTCCTCAATGTAAACCAAGGCAGCCTTTGCCAATCTATGAGCAACACGATTTTTTTCCCTATAATCAAACTGTAAAAACCAGTCCGTCCTAGCCTTAAATACTTTTCTAATATCATCAATTAAGGGACCCATAATAGTCAAATCTTCTTCTTCACATTTCACAGCCATAATGACTGCCTTGGCATCACCTTCGAAGATCACTTTCTGTAAGTTGATTTCATTGCAAACCTGCAATGCCTTCCACAAGGCTTGGCATTCTGCAACATCAGGAGCCTGCACATTCCTCTTACTGTCACACGCAGCAAGCAAAACTTCACCATCCTCATCTCTGATAATCATCCCCATCCCCATTCTCCTCACCTGCATATCCAAGGAAGTATCCCAGTTAACTTTTACAAAGTCTGCTGCTGGAGGAGCCCATCTTGTTTCCTGCATGTACGACATCGTGATCTTACAAACACAGAACTTATAAAAAAAATTATTCACAAAAGTCAATATTAATCATTTCCATAATGCATTTTTTGAGGTTCAAATAATTAAACACGTCCCAATACCACATTATTGGAACCAAGATGTAAAAAATGGACAGGTAGGAAGTGGAGAAAAGAAGAAAAAGAAATAAATGTGTGTATAGTGGAAATTAGAAGCACCAGTTGTTGATAGGACGAGTGCACACCTTGAAAGACAGTGCTCATCATGTGATGTGGAGAAAATCTTTATGTTTAGATAGTGCGGAGGAGGGAGTAGCCTCAAATTGAAAACACTACTAGTGCTAAAAGAAGGTGCAAAAGAACGTACATCAGAAAGCATGATGGACTACAATCTAGATTCTAAAAGCAGCAATGGCCTCCATAATTGTAGATGCTTTCTTAACATAATTGTTGCAAAATAATAGTGCTTCGTTTGAGAACACTACAAATTTAAGCCTAGATCACTCTAATTCTCATCTACCTACCTGCACATTTACAATCACTGACTGCTAAAGTACCTGAAACTGAGTTTCCAAAAACTAATTCAAATCCAAGACAAATTTAGAAAAAAGTAAAGTGATTATTTAAAAGAAAAGCAAACTTTAAAGCCAAAAAAGGGAAACCGACCTCATTGTTCAAACAATCACTCATGATTATTTACAATTTGTTTGCACAATTTGTTTCCAATTTCTACCACGCCTTGTCAGTAACAATCTGAGATAGTCAAATTATTAAGCCAAATTATTAGCTCAGTGATGGTATAAGTGATGGAACATAGGCAATATCATGAATATTAAAGCAGGATATGGTGGGAAATATTCATGAAGCTGACTCTATGTTTGTTCTTTTGCCAGTTCTCAGAGTGGTTGGAGACTACTAAGCAAGTTGCTTTTACTGAACAAGATTATGGTGCTCGCTTTGATTTGATTGTTAAAGTTATAGGCAGAAATAGCTATCAGCATAGAGGAACGTAGAGAGTGAACGTAAGACCCCCAAACAAAAGGATCAGGTGCTACTCACTGAGCGAATGCTGGCAATATTAGACTGAGCTTTCAAAGTTTCAATATCACGCTCCAACTGCTGCTTCCAGTCTGAAAGTAAAGTTTCATCCTGTCAAGAATAACAGAAATATGAAATATTTTCAGAAAATAACAGCATCATCATGGAAGTATAGATGAAGGTGGGCCCCATACCTGAGGCAGTTGTACCATCACTTTGTTAGGGAAAATTCGAGCGAGTTGCTTTATTGCTTTTGGGATTTCTTTACTCCTATCATGCAATCTACCAAAATTATCCTGAAATTAAAGCAACAACCATATCATTTAGATCAATAGCTTGGTTTATTGCCAATCTTAAGAATGATGACAGGCTAGTTTCAGAGAAGATCAAATGACAACTACAGAAAACTGTCATTATAATCTAAAACTGCCGTCGACTACAACGAAATGCAAGTGACAAAAGGATGTTTGATATTTTGGAATGGAAACTTGAAGAACAATCGGTCATTCACAAGGGAATGGAAGAGGATATTGGTTATGAACTATCATCACTCATGGATTTGTTTTTTCCCCTTCTTTTTTCTTATTCATTGAAATAATCTAGAGAAAATAAGAGAAGAGTTAGACAAAGGAGAGGAAAGTTGTTTCTAGCTATCATCACTAGGGGTGTAAAAGGCCGGTCTGGTCCGGTTCGGTCCTGTCCGGCCATGGACCGAATTTTTTCGGTCCATGGTCAGACCGGACCGAACTCCTATAGGGACCAGACCGGACCGATAGTCATCGGTTCAGTCCGGTCCGGTCCATTCGGTCCGACCTTTTTTTTTTTTCTTTTTTTTTTTCTTTTTTCACATCAATTAATAAAAAAATTTATTTACAATACTAAATTAAACTAAGTGACTTATTAATATGGATTATGTAACAAACTCAATGAAAAAATATTTTATATGGTCAATGATAATAAATTAAATGAAAATTACATTATTGATGATGTTAATTATTACTTTATTACTAACTTAAAGTATGTTAATGCATAATGAGCCATATACAACTTTTAACATTTTGTATATGAAGCAATAAGCATAAATAATTTAATTATCAATACATATTACATCCATAATTGAGAAAGATACATACTTAACATACTATTATAAATAAGCATAAAATATTTAATTATACATACTATTATAAATTTATAAATTATACATATATTATAATTTATACTATAACTCTTAATACTTAATAGTGTTAATAATACATTAAAGAATATATGAATATATTGATACTTTAGTTATTATGAATCATGATTAGTATAACTGTATAACTATATAATAGTATTAGTATAAAGTATTAGATTATTAGTAATATAGTATAGCTATATATTAGTAATATTAGTATAAGTATAACTGTATAACTATAGTCTATACTTAATTATAATATGGTATAATTATATATTAGTTAGTGATAGGATTATGTTAGATGAAAATTATATAATTAATTATATATATAATTTTTTTTTTTTAGGTTCGGTCCGAAAAACACGTGGACCGTGGACCGGACCGAATGAATTCGGTCCTATAAAATTCGGACCGTGGACCGGACCGAATGAACTCGGTCCGGTCGGTCCGCTTACAACCCTAATCATCACCCTTGGCTACCTTTTTTTTTTTTTTTTTTGACCTTTTTTTTTATTTATTGAAGGCTTTCAATCGGAGGGAGGTGTAAACACACACAAGACCGGAATAAAAATATTTCCAATACCCAGGCATCTCTATCAAATCAGTGATTTCCTTCTTCAACAGATGACTTGAGTCAAAGCCCAGACAAGTTTCTTTTTACTATGTGGAACTTCACCAAAGAAGGGCACTGTGGGCTTACCCGTAGGGAGTAAACCTGCAAGAATCATGTACAAAGTAATCCAAGGAAAACTCCTAGTGAGGAATCAAACACAGGATCTTTGAGTCTACAACTCATCCCAACCCTGCCTTTGAGCATTTGGTATTGACTCTTGCTACAAGACACATATTTTATAGATATAAAGTCATTATAATATGACAAACAACAAACTATATACAATCAAATATAAAATAGCATTATCAATTTCTTAGAGAAGCGATGGAAAGATCGTGAGTCTGCATGATGATGAATCTTCCACTTCAATCTATTTGTTTTGATTATAGAAAACAGGATGCCTGAGAGAAAAAAGTACTCTAGAAATGAAGAGGTGGAGCGTGTGTGACACACTCTGGGGAGTGGTGTGGATATGATTCATTGGTCCCAAGATGGCCTGCACGGGAATTGGAGTTGGGGATTAGGAAAGGATTAGAGAGAGAGAAGCAAAGTATGATGACTTTGTGGGATTTCTTTTTTAGGTTGTTGATGGGGGAATGGAATCAACTGAGGTTTGAGTTGAGTTATGAAGATAAGTTTCTTTTGTTTTTTGGTGGTTTGGTTCTCTTTTTGGTAGAGAAAAGAAAGCATAATGTGAGTACCAAAATGTTTTGTTCCTCAAGTCTTAATGATATATCTCTCTAATAATCGATCTTGGTTGACCCCAAATTAAGGATTCTTAACTTTCTATGTAACTGTTTTTGTCGTATTTTTTTGGGGCTTGACCAGCATATTAAAAGGATAGAAATATAAATTCCAAACTCAAAAGGGGCAGAGGTATCTTCCAGAGGTTGAACAGAAGCCACAGCGTGCCAAGAAGGGAAAATTGTCTGCATAGTTTGCTAGTACTTGTTGGGTCCAAAAGTTGCACTTTTGGCCCAATCAAATCTTGCATTTGCATACATAGCTCATATGTGTTCCTATTTTGAGCCATGGAATTGGTTGTGGTTCACTGTCTTCAAGGGTGCATGCTAGTGAATAGAGAGTAGGGACCACTAAAATCAATGAACATTGATAAGAGTTGATGGATCAGGTGAGGACCATGTGCCTATAGAGCTTAACCCCTGTTGTATATTTCAGTACTTTCAGATATTCATCCAATGTATTAAACTTGAAGAGATTAGCTGTCTGCAAATCTGGAATGAGATAGATGTTGAGAGTTGAGACAACTCGTTTAAAAAAATTGTGGGATGAGATACATTCCAACTATCTTTTTCCTAACCAAATATAGCCTTGTTTAGCATAAAAATCTGGAAAAATCTGAACATAATCTAGCCTGGTCTGGAAAAATAAGAGCATAATCTGAACATTTTCCTCAACCACCACACCATTTTATGTGTAAAATTCCTACCCCATCCAGTACCAATTTTTTATTCTGCACCTTTCATTATGATGATGACCTTGAGTTTTGAATGCCAAAATCTAAAATCTCTCTCTCCAAAAACTTTTAATGTTCTTCGCCCTCATCTAGTATTCAAAAGAAAAAGTGTAATGATAATCAATGGCTCATTTTTACTGAAATATAATTACCTTGTCAAGCTTTCCTCATTTATTTTTTATAAACCAACATATTATTGTCTTCCCAAAATTGAAATGCATGATATTCAAAACAAATTCTGAACAATACAAACAAATTCATGACTGAGAGGGAGGTTCTGAACAAAATAATCATATTATGCAAACCAAAACACAGTCCAGCCGAGATAGAGGTTCTGAAAAATGACAGAGAAATCGAGCAAACCCCAAAACACAGAGCAACCCCCAAAACGATCGCATATGCTTTCCCAACTACCACAAGATTCAGACCAGTTCAAGCAAACAAACACTTCCACAAAAATCGAAAATAGAAGAATGGATGCAAGAAATCTACCCTTGTGAAGCACAATAGAAATCGAGGAAAGAGAGACTTTAATCGAGGCAGTCTAGGGCAAAAATCGAGCAACCAAAATCCAGCATTCGTAGTTGCTACAACTTTCGATTTCCTCTTGCAATGGTTGAAGACTGTCCAAGCCTTGTGTTCCTCGACCGAGAGAAAAAAAAAAGCTGGAAAAAAATGAAACGAAACTGAGAAAAAAAAAATAGATAGAGGGTGAGGGAGGGAGTGTTCGGCGAGGGAAGAGAGAAAGGGAGAGAAAAAGAAGGGAAGGGAGAAAGGAACATGTCCAGCGAGAGAGAAAAGGAAGATGAAAAAAGACAACAACAATAGGTGAACCGAAAAACGAAGAACAAAAACAAAAATTTGGAGGTGAATAGTGTGACTCCAAACTTTTTGAAGAGTTTGGAGTTTCGACAGCTCTAATACAGACCATTTCAGTAATTGTAAACCAAAATTTGGAGATACACTTATATTTGATTAGGCCAATACTAATGCTCTAGCGAGTAGACTTGGTTATGTTAAACTATATTTTCTCAAAACTATATGAACTACAGAAGTATTAAATTATTTTTTTATGCTAAATTTAACTTTTTAAACAAAAAAAAAGGTATGCAACACTTACACAAATTATTTTTATTTGAGATTTTAAAAAGTTGGGATTATTTTTTATTTTTTATTTAAAAAATTGAAAAAGTTGTAAGGATTAGTTTGAAAAAGTTGTAATGATTAGTTTGAAAATTTTGTATTTGAATTATATTTGGGAATAAGATAGGATGAGATAAAATGAGATTAGATGAGAATTTTATGTCTCATCCCATCCCCAAACATGCCCTAAGTCCATACCAGAAATCAGGAAAATTTGAGATAGTCCATCCAAGTGCTAAGAAACAATCTTTTTCAAACACCCAGGAGGATATGAAACGCGGGCCACTCTCGAGCAGAATCGCTGGAGGGAGGGAAGGATGATCTGATAATTTGAGCTCTATGGACCTTTTTGACATTTCACCACAATTTGAAGAGTAAATTACCATCAAGCCCCATTCGTCCACATGCATAACCCTACTTGGAATTGTACCTAGTAGTTCTCTCACATCACTAGATCCGAATGTTAAATACAGGTGTCTATTATCTTCCCACAAGCCAAAACCATTGCGCCCTTTGTGATCTTCGACATACCGCCTGAAAAAACTACCAAATGACCGCTATCATCAAACTGTATCACAGAGATTAGGTTTTCTTCAATTTGAGAGTGTGTCTAACTTTTTGCAAAGTTCACACATTCCTATTTAGGGCTATGATGTGCAAATCTCACTCCCACTACATACAATATTTGATGGAGCTAAACTTATTAATTATTTAATTTTTATTAAATAATATGTTAATGATTTGTGCAGAGATGTCCATGTCGGTCCAATACTCATAAATTACTGGTCATTGATTTGTGTAATCGGGTGTATAAAAGAATATGATCATGATACGTTTTTCAAATTTGGGGCTTCAATATTACAATTATTGATTAGGGATCAGAAGAAAGAAAAGAGCTGGCTCAAATTTGGGCTTCAATATTACAATTATCATGCACATATGTATGCATTGGCTTAGCCAGAATTTCTCTGATCTCTAACCTTCCAAAGAAAATTAACTCTCAAACTTCTCTCTAGTACAGACTGATCTTCCAAGCAGGAGGAGGACCTCGAGCTCTCACTGCTCCTCGAACCCTCTCATCCACTCCTTGCTCTTCTAGTACTACTTCTATCGTATATATTTGATTTATTTTTATGTTTATTTTGGATGAAATAGTAATTAGATTTTTTAAAATTTAAAAATGTTTAGTTCCTTAAATAATATGTTCCGTAAATTCGGCTAAGGAATCCTGTGAAAGAACTTCTCTCCTAGTTATGGAACTTCTCTCTGATTGGCCTTTGTGGTTAATTACTTTTGTTGTTCAACTACCTTAATATATAATTTTTTTTGTATATAAGATTTCTATATAAGTGCTCCCAGTTCTCTTCATACAGAAAGTAAACTTAAAGTCTCGTTTGGATACATAAACGATTTTATGTCAGTTTATTTTATCTCATCTTATTATTACAATTTTCTCAATTCTCACATAAAATATAATAAACAATTCAATTTTTTCAAATCTCAAAATAATAATAATATTAATAAATAATATTTTAACACTATTTTATTTAATTTTTAATTTTTATTTAAAATCATCTCATCTCATTTCATAATCTAAACGGAGTTAGTAAGAAAAATGAGTGCTTTTTATGTTTCTTATTTGTTTGATAATCAAGGCTCATAAATTACTGGTCGTTGAATTGACCGGGTGTAATCGGTTGTTGAAAGGTTTTAATTTAATTTTATATAGATAACTCTTTTTTCCTTGGGAAAGGTATTATTAGATCATGAACAATGATAGTTGTCCCGAGGATCTCTATCTACAATGGATTTCAATACAATTTTTTTTTTTTTTATTCAGTGATTAAAAAAATATTTTTTAATGATATTGCGATTTTTTTTTAATGTTAGGATATAAAAAATGAATATAAAAAGTTAAATGATCTTATCGAGAGAATTTGTCGAGCTCTACACCCACCGATAGTGTAGCCCGGTATATATATATATATATATATATATATTTATGATCTAAGAGTCGTGCTGCACCGACTGATAGTGTAGCCCGATATATATATCTGTTTTTATTATATAAGCTGCTATCGAGCTACTATAGTAATAAACAGTAAATCCTTATCCTCCGTTTTTTCTTCCGTTTTTTTGTATTTTATCAGTTTTGACCTGTTATTCAATACATAGTTGGTGTGTATTTTTCGTGTACTGTACGGATATAATTGTCTTTCGGTGGTCGGCAGGTTCAGTGTTTTTTTTTATCTCTGAGTCTTATCTCTTTCATTGTCTCTTTCCTCTGCATCTTCTCTTTCCTCTTCTCTCTGAAAGCAAACTTTTTCTTATCTTCTCTCTTCTCTGCTTCTTATCATCTTCTCTTTCTTTTGATCTTTGTTTCTTCGTTTTCTTTGTTTAGGCTTATTTTTCCAGTGATTGATTTATTTTTTATCATTTTTCCAACCTACCATATCATTCTTAAGATTGGCAATAAGTCATAATTATTCGCTACCATTTTACAAGAAAATCTCCATGTTGACGATGTTAATGCATAAAACGTACTGATCAGCTGCTTAGCTTCTTGAAGAGCCTCGAACTTTTAAAGTTCTCATAATTTGTTTTAACATAGAACAAGTGACGAGTCTTGTTTGAGATTTTGTGAGAGTGTCAAGCTCCAGCCTAAAGGTAAATTCACCAGATACAGATTTTGCCATGCATTCCAAGATAAGACTTAACCTCACTTGACTCTTTGAATAATGATCTTGATACAAGGGTGACAAAGTAATCACCACAAATTAACTTTGCAAAAAATGCCAAGATCACCGCAAATGAGTAATTCCGTCCAAATCTTATTGGCACAAGGTGATTACAACTAACGCGTCTCAAAAGGTTTATGGCGGCAAAGCTAGGGCCTGTCGCAAATGTCATAAATATTTGTGGGGAATTTTGTCGCCACAAATGTGTTAAAATTTCCACCTTAATGATGGAGTAGATGGTAGAAAAAAATCACATTTGGGGCTAAGTATTGGTGCCACAATTTAAACATATTGCCGTAAATGAAGTATTATAATTTATTGCGCCCTTTTTAGTGTCGCAAAAAGATTTGTTGCCACAAATCATAAATATTTGCAGCGATATCGGTCTTCACAAATGTGTTAAATTTTTGCCGCAAAAAAGACTAAGTAGATGGTAAATAATCACATTTGCGGCTAAGCAGTGGTGCCGTAAATGTAAAAATATTACCATAAAAACTATCATTGCCAGCGCAGTTTTTATTGTCGCAAATAATTTTGTTGCTGCAAATTATTTGGATTTTATGGCGCTTATAATCTTTTAGCAAATGCCAATGAATCGCAGTAAAAGAAATTCATATACATTGAATTCGTGGGAAAAAATTGTAATTGAGCTCCTACATAGGTATGAGTTTCTCCTTTTATTCATTCCATTTAATTTGCAACCAATCAAATAAATGAATCAGAAACCAGCATTTATTATAAGCACTATGGGTATTATAAGGTTCAAATATTGTTGAAATATGATTTTTTTAACATACTTTTTGTTTTAAAATTTGAAAAAGTTGAATTATTTTTTATGTTTTGTTTGAAAATTTGAGAAAGTTGTAATAATTAGATGAAAAAATTGACGATTTGAAATTGAAAAGTATTTGTGTTTAAATAGGAAAGTATGAGAAATTTTAAAATGGGATAAGATGAAATTTATTCCTAAACCAAGTGAAGTTGAGGTTTTGAGAAATTGAGGTCGTATAATTTTAGAGAAATATTTTAGTTACAAATAGATTACACAAAAATAATCTTGCAAATTGAGGTGGCTTTATGTACTGATTCGTCAGATTGTAAAATTATTTTTATTGTAAAGTAGATCTGATAGATCATATGAAACCACATCAATTTGTGAGATTACAATTTTTATAATTCCTTTGTGGTAATAGCACTCCTCATAATTTTAACATAATCAAGTCTATTACTCATTGGCCATATATGTTGGATGAATACTACATTTGGCAGAGAAATGGGACATATCCACTGTCTGGAAATTTCTTTGGGCTTGAAATAGCAATTAAGTGATCTAAATATTATAGACTTGCTAAAATTAGAGCAGACAAAAAACATCTTTCCATTGATTCTGATATTGCCTGACTTATGACTCATGAACATACCTACGGATGAAAACGATGAACAGATAGATAGAGCTGCATGCAAACTTCGGCAGAAACAGAGCATTTAGAGTTTCAGCATGTGATCTTGAACCTGGAATCTAGGCTCAAGTAAGAAGTTTAGCTCTTGCAGATATTAAAAGAATGAAACCAAACAAAGCAGAAAAATATCCCCAATCAGACATCAATCATGAAAAACATGTTTAATACATGCTGAGAAACCAAAAGCATATCTTCACCCAAAGCATTGGAGCTTAAACGAAAAGAAAAATAAGAAAAAGAAAGAATTCCCTAAAAGCCAAACGGCTTAAATCCAACATGTTACAATTCGACAAGGCAAAACTTCAGTGCAGATGAACAGTCATTGTTCGTGATTTCAATGTCAATTTACTCCTGCCCACATTGACCATATCACGTGTCTGCAAATTACAGTGAAAAAAAGTGGCACATGGAGACCAACCAAGAAAAACAAAACAGAGCAAGGTAGTCATAACAAAAATTTTTTCTATTCAAAATTAAATAACAGATTTGATACTCACTAACATACTTCCGATCAACACAACGGTTTTGCCTCCGATTCCGAAATTAACACCAGCTCCACTGACATCCAAAGAGACAAAAGAAGAGTGTCAACTGATCTTTACTAATGCTCTTTATGTAGTGTGTGATTCAACAAAAACTGCATCTTAGCAAAGCCAAACATACGAGATCAAAATGGTATAACATCTATCAAAGAGTAAATACCTAACGTACCCATGTTTTGATCATAGACTTTTGGTTGGCTCACTCAAGCAATTCCCGGTCAACCATTTTGAAGGGGATGTGAGCAAGCTTGCGCCGCCATTCTTTTATTCCTTTTCTTCTTTCCCACCACCTTCTCTTCGCTAATAAAGGACAATCATAGATCTGTAGAACAGAAACGGAAGTGAGGTGTTGAAGCCCCTCTTCTAACATGCACTCCAGCTTTGGACAGCACTGGATGGTAAAACCTTCAAGAGAGGTGAGGTGTTGAAGCCCCTCTTCTGGCATGCGCTCCAGCTTTGGACAGAAACTGATAGACAAACTTTTAAGAGAGGTGAGGTTCTCAAATAAGTTACTGTCTAACGACGTCAAATTTGGGAAGTCAGAAATCATCAGAAAGATCAGATTTGTGGGAAGCACCTCTCTTAAAAGTTTGTCTAACGATCCGCCCATAATTCTCAATACTCTAAGAGAGGCAAGATTTTGCAAACTCCACCCCATCCGACTCTCAACGAGTTTCTCACAATGGAAAATATTAAGTTCATTCAGACTGGAAGGCAAGCCCCCTTCTGGAAACTTCTCAATATTTTTACACCTTTGTATATCAAATCGAGTAAGAGATGGAAGGAGCATGTGCATCTTGTCAGGTAGCGATCTCAAACTCTCACAATTTTCGATCTCCAAGCTTCCAAGGTTGGTGGCGTGCAATCCTCCTCTCGGAAATGACACAAAATTAGGACACCCTTCGATTTTTAGAGAAGACAAGGCCACTAAATCATGTTGATCTTGTTCTGCAACTGCAAGAGATTCTAGATCCCTACACCACCAAATTGTCAGATCCTTAAGATATGGGAATAAATCCATTGGAAAGGACCGGAGAGAATCACAATCGAACAATTTCAAAACTTCAAGGCATGAATAGTCCAAGTTTATTGGGAGCCCTAACTTCTTACAATTGTATATTTCAAGAGTTTTTAATGTAGAGGGTAGGCCGCCCGCTGGAAGACACAAATGCGAGAAAAAGTCACCCATATCCGCTGCATCAAATCCTTCAATTGTGAGCTGCTTCGTAACATGAATTGGCAGTTCCCTTAATATATCCTCCCTATAACTTGTAAGCTTCAATTGACATATAGCCGGAGCCCTTGGGAGTGAAGCCAGCATCTTTGGACAGTCTATAATCTCAAGGATACCCAAAGAAGGAAGGTGAATGGGCAAATCTCCCGTTAGCTTTGAGCATCTCCAAATATAAAGCTCCTCGAGACGATGGAAAGCTCCTCCTTCATTTTCTGCACCAAAGGAAATCCATTTCTCCCAATTCAACATCTGCCAAAATCTCAAAACTTTCAATGCCCCAAACGGCTTAATAGAAGAAGAACCAGTAGTACTTCCGTAAAACTCTTCACCCACTGCTACAATTCCCTCAAAACCAACAATAGAGAGGTTTTGTAAAGAGGGTAGCTGCCCAAGTGCTGGTAAGCTGCAACAATATTTACACTTTCTCAAATGAATAGACGTTACATTAGAGAAGGAATGATCCCCTACCCATTTTGGAAAACTTCCACCCATGTAGTAATTTATAGTGAGACTTTTCAGGTTTCTATGTGGTTGCAGACCGTTGAGTACATCTCTTTGACTTCCAGTATTTGAACCTGCTTTCCAGTTTAATGCCAACTCTTTAAGGTCCATTTTATTCCTCAAGCATGCACCTTCTGCATCTTTGAAAGATTCAACATTTTCAAGATCCAAGATAGAAAGTGCTCCTCGAAGATTTGCAAGCTCTCCCAATTCTCTAATGCTACACCCAGTGCGTTTGCTAACGACAAACTTGGTTAATGTCTGGAGACATTTTAGTTTGCCCATATGCATCGGCATCTCCATTATGCGAGGAGTTTCAGTCAAATCAAAATGGCGTAAATTAACGAGTTTTTGCACGTCTCTTGGCAATGTTTCAAGTTGTCTACAATAAGATAACTTCAATGTTTGCAAATTGTACAACTTACATACAGAATCAGGCAACCTTCTAATTTTCGAACGAGAAATGTCCAAATAACGTAACTGTGTAATTTTTCCAATTGATTCTGGCAACTCGCATATATTCTCGTAGTTAGATAGGGAGAGCACCCGTAAACAACTTAACATTGGCAATAAATCACGCAACAACTTTTTAGTTGTGTAGAAACAAGGTGACGATTTTAATGCCAAAAATGTATGCAATTGCGTAGCTTCTTGAAGAGCCTCGAACTTCTTAAAATTTTCATACTCATCTCTAGCATACGACACATGACGAGTCTTGTTAACATTTAGATGAGAAAGGCTATCAACCTCCAACCTAAATGTAAATTCCCCAGACACAAATTTTGCCAAGTCATTGATGAGATCATGCATCACAAAACATAGTTCATCTTCATTCGACTTCTGAAATAATGATCTTGATACAAGAGTGTCAAAGTAATAATTACCAACTGCTTCCATTGTTTTCTTTTCAATTTCTTGGAGAAAACCTTCAGCCATCCATAATAAAACTAATTCTTCTTTCTTGACGGGATAGCCTTTTGGAAATATTGAACAGTAAGCAAAACACCGTTTTATATATGAGGGAAGGTGTTTATAGCTTAATCTTAGAGCAGGAAGAATTTCATTTGACAAACTCCAAATCTCACTATTCAAAACCTTATCCCATTCACTAACATCAACTTTGGATCGCAAGAGGGCCCCAATTGTTTTTATTGGTAAAGGTAGACCTTTACATTTTTCAACAATTTGTCGACCTAACTCTTCAAACTCTGAATGCATATAGGAGTTAGCATCATGCAGAAATGCATGTCTTGCAAATAGTTTCCAACAATCCTCGTCTTGTAACTCCTTTAGATGATGGATTTCAAAAGCACGCATGGCTGATGCAACATCAACATCGCGCGTTGTTACGATGATCCTACTTCCTTGTGCCCCAGATTTAAAGGGGTCACTTAATATCTCACATTCAGTGTAATTCCTATTCCAAACATCATCCAAGACGAATAGGAATTTCTTTCCCATCAATTTCTCCTTTAGTTGAAGTTGAAGCCGATGTAGATCTTGAATATCACTGGTCGAAGAAGTTACTGCTTCCAGAATTTTTTTTGTTACTTCAAGCACATCAAATTCCTCTGAAACACAAACCCATGCTACAAGGTCAAAATGCTTTTGGACCTTTTTGTCATTGTACACAAGCTGAGCAAGGGTGGACTTGCCCAGTCCCCCCATGCCGGCTATGGCAATCACACCTATCTTATTGTCACTAGCATCATCAAGAAGTAACTTATTAATTATTTCATCCTTATCATCATTTCTACCACAAATGTCTGAATCTTCTACCAAACAAGCAGTTTCAGATGGTTTCCCTCCGACGGTACTAGCTTGTAGTAGACCCACGAGATACTGTTGACTTGCTAGATTTTCTAATCTCTCCAGTACCCCTTTTATCCTTACTTCTATCTTCTTTAAAAATAAATAAGTATGGAAGGAGTTTCGTACCTTACTTGCAATATTGGTTCCAAATTCAGCATCTAATTTGGATTGTAAGGCTTTTGTAGCAATCTTATCCAAGACGTCCTCTGCATCATAGACAGCATGCTTCAGCTCATCAAGCCACGCTTTCACACTAGATTTGGTAACTTGTTTGTCCTCTGCATCTTCGAGCACCGCTCCCACAGATAGCAATACATTGTTCAACTTCGACAAGAGTTCTTCACTGCGTTTTCGTCCCCTTAGAAGTGCTCCTCCCACTAATTCGGCCATGTTTTGTTCTTTGAAAGGGGAAAAAGCAAATGAAGAAAGGTGAGATTGCAAAGAGCAGAGAGTAAAATGTGGTTGCAAGCAATATTTGGCAATAAGTATTGCTTACTGTAGAGGAAATTGTGGAGCTCAATAACAAACCAAACCGTAGATGTAACTTCCATCAATGAAATGAGACCATTTCCATCAAACCGTAGCTGTCAACTGGAGGAAAATAAGGAGGACAATTAGGAGGACAACCGATCCACTATCTTCTGCTATCTTGAAATGATCTTCTTCTTGTTATTTAAATTTTGTAATATCTTGAAGATAGCTACTCTGTTGTACTTCTACTCTATAAAGAGTTATCCGCGTATGATGTTTTGATCTCATTGGAAAAATATCAATTTCAGAATTGGAACAATTCCATTATCCTCTGTTTCGTATTCTTCTTTACTTCTGTCACTTCAATTGTTCTGCACTTACAAACTACTGCATTGATCCAACGCACCTGATTGCACCAGGTCAATCGATGACCCTCATCTCTGCACAAACAAAGCAAGGGCTAATTTGTTTCATGTTATATCTCATTATTAATGAAAAGAAAATGGGGATAAAATTCTGAAATAATTGTCATTATATCATTTTTCAGCTAGAAAATATTTTTTGGCTTTTTTTCAAAACTTGAATTATTGGATTAGTCATCTCATTTTCTAAAATTATAAAATAATAATATTATTTTAATCTACTTAGTTAATGCAATATTTATTTTTTAAATACATTTTATTTTTTATTTTCATAATTCCCAACCGTCGATATATTAAAATACATAAAATCCATCTACCAACCTAAATTAACTTCATTTTCAAATACAAAATATTAAAATATACACATAATATATTCACAAAAGAATGAGAAATAATATAAAATTCCTTTAACTTAATTACTGTAACTTAACACATTTATTGAATTACTGTAGCTCATAATCAAATTTATATACCAATGTTTAATCTAAGGTGGAAGTTTTAAGAGACATTTTAGCTAAAATTACGTCACAAACCTTATCTCCAATTCCAAATTCTGAGTCTCCGAAGAAAATATCCCAACACCAATATGAATGATATTTCTATAAATAAAAAAATAGAATTTAAAATAAAAAAAAAAAAAAAAAAAACTGAAAATTCAAGTTGGGAATGGTCGTCCTTTTCAGTGGGCGGAATACAAGCATTAATGCATTGACTTCCCCTCTCAGGTACAAATTATTTTCTAAACGAGGGTCTCAATTTGTTTTCAAAATAAAAAAATTGTGTTAAGATGTGCCACGTGACATTGTATCGGTGCATGGGCCTTATGTGTCGATAGTGGAAGGTCGATGAAGAGTATACTATTTGTACTCTTTTATAACGCGTATACTATTTGTACGTGCCAATGTTAGGGGTCGTGCATCACGTTGGTAGCCAAAAAGAGTAATATTGCTAGATATAGTTATATGTTGTAGAAGCACTGTACACTTTTTTAAAAAAATAATGAGGTCTATTATTAAAAAATTAATTTCTTTATGTAGGTCTCATGTTTACTCCTTTTTTTAAAAAGTATGCGACGCTTATGCACTCTATAACTGTAAATATCATTTCTCAGTCATAAAACTGTATATTTGATATTTTCAATTTAGAAGGAATTAAATTTTGGAAAGAAATTAGACATAAAAATAAACCAAATATATACTATAGGAGTAGCAGAGGAGCAAGAGTAGATGATAATTTTTCTTTTCCTTTTTCTGATCCCTCATGAATAATTATTGTTAAAAAAAACACTAATTAATACAGTGAATGTGTAGAGGACGTGTCTTACTTGCTGTCTGCAACCGTTCATCTGAGTGATAACAAGAAGTTTTGGCGTGTTACGCTTGAAAAAACTCCGATGCTTAAGTCAGTAAGTACCACAAACAATTTAGAATACAAAAAAGAGATCGATCCCTTACTATCGATGGTTACCTGATATATATAGATTCCGACGTGATGCTTATCTGGTGCAGAGTTGATTGGTTTGGATCATAACAGAATTGATTATGTATCTGTATGAAATCTCCATCTTCCCATAAAAGGTGGCGCGTGGGGTGTATGACTTTGTTGGGCCTTGGACTTTCTAGTTCCCTTTGATTAACCAAGAACCTTTTATATTAGGTTCCCTTCATATTTGGGCTTTTAAATCAGAATGGGCACTTAACTAAAATAGGCCCTCCAGAATGTTCAATTAGTTTGAAAATAATTGACATTCTGAACTTTTATAGCAGTACGTTTTAAAGATTGGAACGTTCATCCTACAACAACGGTCCAACACCACCCCATTACGTCAATGAACAATAATATAATTTTATGAGCCATTGGACCGACCTCGTCATCTCAGCTAAAATCAATGATATATTATTTAATAAAACTTAAAATAATTAACAGAATTTTTAATATTTTATACAAAAAAATTATATTCATTATCCATATTCTCATCATCCACTCATCATTCCATGATATGGAATTAGATAATAGGTTCACAAATAAAATATAATAAATAATATCCAATTATCTAATACCACATCATGGGATGATGAGAATTAGGATGATGAGTAGCATTTTTCTATTTAATTGAGTGCTTCCATCGCATTATTGTTTAAAATACTCAAAATAATTTATTTTATTTAATTAATAAAATCTAACAATATATATATATTAATATGACTAATTACGAGCAAAAAATTCACTTCCCCCTGGGAAATCATGGCCAGAACGTTGGAAACCCCCTCAATTGGAAGGGAGGCAGCGATAATGGGACCTAGAGCCGTAGACTGGGCACATGAATGCCAAGGTACCTAACTACCAGAGGGTTGCCGGATGAATAGACAAAAGCCAAGAAGGTGAAGAATATGGCGTTTAGGTTCACCCTGGTAGAAGGAGTGCTGGTAGAAGGGGGTAGGGCTTTGGCACAAAAGCTCCTTAGAGTGGGATACTACTGGCCACGGACGCTAAAGGATGCGAACCCGTTTGTTAGAAAGTGTGAAAGGTGCCAACAATTTGGTAACATACCTCATTGCCCGCTCGAAGAACTGACAATTGTAACTGTACCATGGCCTTTCTCCCAGTGGAGAATCAAAATAATAGGGCCACTACGGGCCAAAAAGGGTAGGGTCAAATTCGTAATAGTCACTATCAACTATTTCACAAAGTAGGAAAAGGAAGAAACACTTGCGACGATCATGGTTGGGAAAATAATCAAATTTCTAGGGAAATTGGTCACGTGACATTTTGGCATACCACGGCTCATAATCTCGGATAATGGTTGGCATATCAACTATGACATTATAAAGATTGGTGCGCGAATTTGGTATCAAAGTAAAATACTCCCCGCCCCAATACCCCCATGCGAATGGGCAAGTGGAGCATCTAAACCCATATAAATAGTCAACCAGATACGTTTTAGAAATAATTGATTCATGATCCATGAAGAGAAGTGAGTTCCTCTCTGCTTTAAGCAATTTCGGAGGTATTCCTATTGGGTACCCGACAAATTTACTCTGGTTGCTGGTCATTAGAGCACAACGTAACACTGGAAATTGCATTAACAACAGTCACAAACCCCATCACAGGTTTATGAACGACTGTACCTCAATAGAGCTATCTTCTCTTCAATTCAGGATAAATACGTAACAACGGTCACACAAAAATGCTTGCAATACGGTGTCGATGAATGTGATGCCACTAAAAGTTAAAAGTTCGAGTTGTACTTTTTTTTTTTTTTTTTGAAGAAAGGTCGAGTTGTACTTGTCCAGCCATAGAAAATTGAAGTATTTTAAAAGTTCTCTAAACTTCGATACAAATTAGTACTCTACAACATTTTGTTTCAAAGAGGTGTGAGTGGATAATACAATTAAAAATTTCTTTTCATCATCCCTACACACCATACACTATACTTTTTTTTGTAGTGTATATATCCAAGAATATTCTTGAATATTCTTCACCCACCATCATCATAATCTAGAGAAATCTAGATAATGTAATATATATTCAGACTTTTAAAATGCTAGAAACTTCTAGAGTAGTCAACTTACCGGTTTCAAGTGCCTATACAAGGAGCAGCTTATCATTTGTGAAGGTTAAACCAAGTAAAATGTGAAAGTTGTGAGTGATTCGGTAATCATGAGAAAAGTTATGTTTGGTTGTTAAAGTGATATAAACTTATTTCAAATTATTCATTTATGGATTCACTATTTTTTAACTTTTCATAAAAAAGTCAAACTTCTCTCAACTTATTTTATATATTCAAACATATAATTCAATTTATTTACATTCAAACACATCTCAATGGGACTCACAAAATACTATTATTCATATATCAACTCAAATTATCTAAGATCATGTCCTTACTATCCAAACACAGTAGAGTGTAAATGCTTGTCATGTCTAGTGTCCAAGTTTCAAGACTCGAGTGTTTCGCAAAACCAAAGTGGTGTCTTGCACGTGTGGATAGAGATTGCATTGTAATGTCGTGAAGTAAGTGTTAGTGCTTTTGGTATGTTGATTAAAGTGTATTTGTAAGTTTGCCAATTTTACAATAAAATAGTTTTGGTTCATTTTTTATTAAGAGCTTCTGCAAGGAGTTTCTTGTTTGTGCACAATTGGGGATTGTGAAGCTTGTTAATTAGTCTCTGATTAAGTTTACTTGGCAGCTAGTTGGATTAAACCAAGTCACAGTGGCCGATCTCCAGTTTATTAGCGCGGTGGAGAAGTTGAACAACCAAAATTACAGCACTTAGCAAACGTGTATAAATCCGTCGTATCTACAAGGGCAACATCTCTGGGAGATTGTTGGTGGTAGCGACACTACACCATGCATGCCTCCTACAATAAATGTTGAGTCACTTCGAAAGTGGCAAATCAAGGCCGGAAAGGGTATGTTTCAATCAACACAACCGTAGAGAATGAGTTGTTTGAGCACATTCGAAGTGCTATCACACCAAGGAAGAAGCATGGGACACACTAGGCACCTGTTTCTTCATGAAAAATGATTAACTCAAGAGGGACAGTGAATTGGATAAAAAAAAACCAATTATATATGAACTACACAATATAAAATGAAAACATAACACTAAGCAGAAGTAAGTATAAAGAGTAAATATAAGGGAAATACAAATTCAGTATTTTAACAAGGTTCAGTCGGCCCACTACCTACATACTAACAAGCAACCCTTTGAGGATTCTCAAACTTACTATTCATCATCCCCTTGTATCGATCTTTCTTTAGTAGAGGACATTCCATCTTGATATGTCCAAACTTATTGCACTTGTAACAAGTGAGAGAATCACTTTTACCAATATTTTTCTTGGAAAGGCAAGGAGTTTCCTTGAAAATACTTCATCTTTTTTCAAGAATATCTTAAACATTCTAATTAACATTGCAATTTCTCTATCTTTGTCATCATTTTCTTCATATTCTTCTTCGCTTTCACTTTCTTGTGGAACAGCTTTAAGTGTCAATCTCTTCTTCGAATTTTCTTCTTCTGCTTGCTTTTTTAATGTGTCCTCATGTATCATAAGTCATGATCTGATGAGTTCACTTATCTTGAGTCTCGTGAGGTCGTTAGTTTCAACAATCACCTTGACTTTTGATCCCCAACTTCTTGGGAGAGAGTAGAGAATTTTTCTTATCATATCCAAGTTTGAATAAGTCTTGCCAAGAGCTGCTAAACTGTTTACAACGTTAGTAAAATGAGTATACATAGTGTATATGGATTCATCATCAGTCATTCTAAAAGTTTCATATTCATGCACAAGACTGTAAATCTTTGATTCTTTAACTTGCAAAGTTTCTTCATAAATTACTTCCAAGTTATCCCAAATTTCTTTTTGCAAACTTGCAAGTCATTACTTTGCTAAACTCATTTCCATCGAGAGCACAATATAGCCAGTTTGTGGCTTGTGCATTTAATTGAATAGATTTCTTATCTTCATCATCCAAATCCTCTTCTCCTTTTGTAACCATTACTGTATCAACGACTTTTGTTGGGATATGAGGTCCTTTTACAATATTGGATCTCCGTATTTGATAATTTTGAGCCTAAAGAAATATTCTTATTCTAACTTTCCAAGCTGTGTAATTGTTTCCACAAAATAATGGAGGTTGGGCAGAAGATTGACCTTCATTAAATGTAGCTCCTAAAATATTAACCATAAGATTTTGAACTCAAAAGACGATTAATCTTTCAACAAAGCATTTGCTCTGATACCAATTATTGGCCCATATGACTAACTTAATAGGGGCTAAATTGGTTTTGTTTTAAGAAATCAGCAAATTATATATCAAATACAAAATATATAAAATGTGAATAAAATACTAAACAACAATAAATATAAAGAGTAGTAAAAGAGGTGCAAATTCTATATTTTAACAAGGTTCGACCCTATTGCCTACGTCCTCTCTTCGAGCTACCTCTTGGGGATTTCTAAATTCACTATTCAGACTTATTTATGTGGAAATAAAAACCTACTATACCTTTTAGCAATACTGCTTCAAATAATACCTTATATGCTTTCAATCATCTTACAAGTGGTGATTTAGCTATTGATCTCTATGTATAGATCTTATTACACTCACAAGGTATACACCCTTTTAATGTCTATTATACAAGAGCTGATAGTACTGGGTATGTTATCATAGTACTGGGTATGTTATCATAGTACACTCTTCAATGTGAAATAAAACAATACAATGCAAACTATATCTCTCAAAATTAAAGAAAAGAGAGATTTTAAGAGACTTTTTTATGAATGAATATTGTAAGGCTTGAATTGTGTTGTATTTTTAAGATCCCAAAATGCAAGTCCTTTTTAAATTTAAAAAGAAAAATCCAAATGTTAAAAATGAGTATCATTCATTTTTCAAAATTCTTAAACAAAAATTTCACATTGTTGTAATTATCAAAGACATCTTTCATTTTCTGAATTTCAACAATAACATGCATATGTTGTAAACATCTTTTAGATTTTAAAACTTTAAAACTTTCAATTATATCATGCACATGTGAAAAAGACAATTAAATTTTTCAAAATTTCAAATTTCAAACTTTCAAAATTATATCAAGCAACAAAAATACAAATTAATTTTTTAATGAGTAATAAATATTGTTTTGGCCTTAAAATTTTTTCAAATTTGAAAGAGAAGTACAAAAAAAAAAAAAAAAAAGCTTCATTTTTACTCATTCTTAATTTGCTGATGTTTTTGGCCTTTAAGACGTAATTGTTTGAACAACTTAAGACTTCTTTATACTTGTACTTGTTTATTATTATCAAACTCCATATATTTATAATTATATAATCCATCTTGGCCTTCATCCTAAATCTAGTCACCATCAATCAATCCATGATGATGTGACACATTTTAAATGATCTTATGGGTCAACTATTAAAATAACAACCTAACAAAATAAAAAAATGAAGAAAAAGCATTTCTCAACTTCAAAGTAGAAATTCTTTTGGTAGACCAATAGTAATTAATAAATAACATTAATAGATAACTAGGATTCTTCCAACTTACTCTAAATTTTCATAAGCAATCTGAGCAGCACATGATTTGAATCGACTAAATTCCAATGCTACAAATCTAGAAATCAGCATTTCACTACTCCTACCAAGAGATGCCCTAAAATGCAGGAAGAGATCGCCTTTTTGGCATTAATTATTTCAAGCATTTCACTCAAAACACTAGTTTGTTCTTATAAAAAACCATGAGTTTTTTAATCAGATTAAAGAAGTAAAGAAACTCCTTAAAAGAAGGAAAGAAACAACAAAAGAGAAAAGAAAAGGTGAAAAAAACTCAATTTGATCTTCTCTTCTTCCAAAAGAAAGATCAAATGTGAAAAAATAGGACTCTACTTTCTTCAATTCTAAACACATGAAACACCAAAGCAGTTGGAGACTTTTACAACTTCTCCACCATCTTTCTATATTCTGCAAATTAAATTTAGGGGAAGCATTTTTCATGCACTTTTACAATATAGACAAGTAGAAAAAAGGAACCAAATTCATTCAAGAGGAAGAAATATTTTTATTACCTTTTTTATTGCTCCAGAGTTGTGCTGCTTTGGTATTTATTTAGAGAGGAGCTTATATTTGGTTATGTGTATTTCATAAAGATTATCTGGCAAGCAAATATAGGGTCCAACATTAAAAAAATAAAAAAATTCTACTTATCAAGGTGTGTGTTTAAATAGAATGACAAATCACGTATTGGTGTGGTATGAAGATGATAAGTAGCATTTTTCAAAAAAATAACATGTTGATCCCAGATTGATTTACACTATTTTTCAAAGAGTGGGCGCGAGACTTACACACTCTAAGGTGAGGTTTGGACAGTGAGATGAGATGAGATGAGATGGTTTTAGATGAAAGTTGAAAGTTGAATAAAATATTGTTAGAATATGATTTTTTTAATATTATTATTGTTTTGAGATTTGAAAAAGTTGAATTGTTTATTATATTTTGTGTGAAAATTTTAAAAAAAAAATTATAACGATGATATAAGATGAGATAAATTGGAGTGATTCTTTGATAGAGTTTAAGGAGAAATGTATTTCATTCTCATTGATTATAGCAGAGCGATACAAGTTGATATATATACACACTGGACTCAACAGAATTCATATGGACAAAGTGTCGTGCAGCTGATATACACTACTGTACAAAGAGATTTGCAGAGTTTGTTACAGAGGGAATCTTGCCAGAGCACTACATTTACACAGAGGCAGCACACAACCTAGTCTACGTAACACCCGATTCTTCTGGAAGACTAGCTACTGAGGTGGAGATCATTTGTTGTGTCATCTGTGAGCTGGAGGAAAGGGTAGACTGCTCAATATTCTTGAATCCAAACCGGGCTACAAACATCATTTCTCTTGTAAAATAGTTATGAATATAATTACTCAAAAAGAAAAAGAAGTGGACTGTAGATCCTAACTTAGGACCCAGCACAATTCTAAAAAGCTGAGGTTGGAGCTTTCGAAATCTTTAGTCGTGATGAAACAACAGAAGGATAAGAATTACCTCCAAGCAGACTTTGGACAGATAACAAGATGGTTCTCACAACATAAGCAAATGACCATTTATCCTACACATAAACATTGCACATAAATTCAATGCTACATGACAATTCGGGTCAAAACATTGCTTTGAGGATGAACTAAGCGAGGCAAATGACATGAAGAACCGTAAAATGACGTGAAGAAGCCCAACAAAAGCACAAAAAGATAGAAGAACCCAAAGAATATATTGTCCCTTTCCAGCAGAATATATTGTCTTCATCATTTATCTCAAAATGTTAAGAAAGTAGATTTTATTATTTAAGTACATCACGTGCAGGTCAAACTGTGTCTTAATGAGTGGGCATAACAAGTATAATATTTAATTAAATAAGATAGAGTATAGAGTTAAACTCGAACTCAAGACCTATGCTAAGACACTATGTGAAATCATCATTTTTCCATAAGAGGTAGATTTTAATACTTGTATTATGTTCTTAACATTCTCCCTCATGTATATGCCAGATTTTTCTCCAAAAAATAGACTCAACAAGTATAATATTTAATTAAATGGGAATAGAGTACTGAAGAGTAATATTTTAAATTTAGGACATCTATTCTGATTCTGTCAAATCATTATTTATCTTAAAAATTTAAACTGAGTTATATTTTATTATTTAATTTATATCTTAACATTAACGAGAAAAAAAAAAAAAAAAACCAAATGTACCTTTTCATAACAGACTGAGAATTAATGCTCTTTGCTTGAGAACTTTCAGTGTATCCATTAATGGTCACCATAGATCCTTCTACTATTACTATTTCCTGATTGCAAAAAAAAAAAAAAAAGACAAAGCAAATTGATATAGATTGAGAACCATATATAGGCAGGCTTTATAGAGACGGAGTCGGAGAGAAGAAAGAAGAATAGAAAGAACCGGGTATAGAGAGAGAGAGAGAGAGAGAGAGAGAGAGAGAGACGAAACGATAGTTATGGAGAGAGAAAGTAATAGTTACAGAGAAGGGAGAGTGTAGCGGCTTGAAGATTTGGGTTTAAAAAAGTGTGTGGGAGACAGGAGACCGATGACATTGGGTTGGAGAATTCAAAAGTTTTTTCGAACATTGCAATGACGGTGGGAATATGTTCGGAATCTCCTTTTTTCTGTTGGCAACAACTAGTTTACAATTTTTTTCCTAACTCTGGACACATAAGAAGTTGAAATAATCTGCTCAACGCCTGGTCTATTCGTCGCACACCACACACCCACATGGCGAACCGGGTTTCTATGTCAAAACCCCAAGTTTTGTGGCTCACAACCAAGTTGCCAACCATGCCATGAAAAGTCTTGATTGGCCTATGGCTGATGCCTTGACATGCTCCAACAGCCCCACGGGCCAGGCCTTGACACTGTCGCTGACACGCCTTGACAGCCCTTGACACTGTCGCTGACATGCCTTGACAGCCCCACAGGCATGCCATGGCCATGCCCAGGATAGCATCACAAGCATGTCATTCCCCCTGCCATGGCACGCCCAGGATGCCCAGTGAGGCTAGTGACAACCCTGCCAACACGCGCAGCCCGCCTAGCACGCAGCATGCCAGCAGCGCGCGCAGCCACCAGCAGGCAGCCCCAGCACCCAGGCCCCTTACCTAGGCCATGCCATCAGCAACACCAACGCCCAGGCCCCCTGCCTGGGCCATGCGCATATGCAGCAGCAGCAACAACAACACAGCTCCAGTGCCCAGGCCCCTTGCCTGGGCCATGCTAGCCAGGCACTGCATGCAGGCCAACAGACAGGCCAGTGCTCAGGCCTATGCCTTTCGCAATAGACCACTTTTGACAACAAAGTTTTCACAACAGAGAAGGGAAATAGAATGGAAAGAAAGAGAGAAAAACACAAACCCAAAAGGAACAGACTACTATCGACACAGTTCGAAAGATTCACGGTGAGAAGCAACACTACAGGTCGTGGGACGAAGCTATACGGAAGAGA
>QEOT01009681.1:254640-299024 GCA_003123785.1 Pterocarya stenoptera | reverse complement strand
TCAATAAAGATTGGGCAGGTTTGGGGTGACACAAAACATAAAATTTTCATTTAATCCTATCTTATTATTATACTTTTTTTAAATCTTCATACAAAATATAATAAACTATTCAATTTTTTCAAATCCCAATTCAACTTTTTCAAATCTCAAAATAATAATAATATTAAAAAATAATATTTTAAACTTTCATCTAAAATTAAAATTTCTCATTTCACCCCCCAAACCAGCCCTTAAAATTTGAGTTCCATGGAGATATAAGTGCATTTTACCTTGCCCACCTCTTAGATGTTACCACATGGGTGAACCCCATTGTCAAACCTTTAACCAGTGGGCTTGGGCCCAATAGTTACCCTACAAATTTCTACCACACTTGTACTGGTGGGAATTTTATCTTTACCTTTTACATCATTAATCTTGAATCTCATACTTCCCTCTTGGGGACATGATCTTCTTGGTAATGTGCGTGGTTTGTTCCTCCTGCCAAGTAACTTGTCAATAAGTCTCAGTTGGAATTGTATGGGGCTTGGGAACCCTTGTACAGTTAGAGAACTTCAAATGTTAGTGAAAAATAAGAGGCCCAAGTTTGTTTTCTTAATGGAAACAAAATGTGGTAGAAAGAAGGTGGAGGAGGTGAGGAGAAGTGGAATTTTATTGCAGTTTTGTGGTGAAGAGCAGGGGCTAAGTGGAGGTTTAGCATTCTTGTGGAATAGTGGTGATGACTTTAGTCTCAAGTCCTATTCCTAGCATCACATTTCTATGGTTCTTAAGGAGGAAGTGAATAGTCAAGAAGTGTTGTTTTTTGGTTTTTATGGTTCCCCTTTAACAGCTCGAAGGGGGAATAGTTGGCAGCTATTAAGCTTACTTAAACCCAACAATGAAAGGGTTTTGCTATGTTTTATTTCTATGGTTCTTAAGGAGGAAGTGAATAGTCAAGAAGTGTTGTTTTCTAGTTTTTATTGTTCCCCTTTAACAGCTCGAATGGGGGATAGTTGGCAACTATTAAGGTTACTTAAATCCAAGAATGAGAGGGTTTGGCTGTGTTTTGGTGATTTTAATGAGATTATGCACCAGAAACTTTACAATTCCCCTATCTTAGATGAAAGTCTGAATAGAGGCTGCTTGTACACTGCCTTAGTGCAGTTTCCTTCCCTTCTAGAACCCAAGTACGTTCTTGGGGTGAAAGTCAATATGGCTTGAAAATTTGGAAGGTCTATGGCAACGGTTATCATTGACAGAACAAGAGGAGATGGAAGTGATTGTGGAGTCAAGTAGACTAGAAGAAATATCATTGTGTAGAGGTAAGGGCTTGCTTATGACATTGTTGACGGAAAAATACTACAATCGAGAAGTTTTTAATCTGACAATGAAGCAGGCATGGCATCCAATGCGAGGGGTTCGGTTTCGTGGTCTTAACTTGACATTGAGTCTTGTTGAGTTTGATGATCTACGTGACAAGGAACGAGTGCAGCGAGAGGGGCCCTAGTCATTTTACAAACAACTAGTGATGCTGCAGGAGGTAGATGGTGTAAGCAGGTGCATCAGATCAAGCTCCACGAAACAACTTTCTGGATACAAATTCATGATCTACCATTGAGAGCCAGAAATGAGTATGTTGGGTCCCTGATAGGAACGAAGATGGGACGGATTGAAGAAGTTGATTTGGAGCAGGGGGAGTTGGTGTGGGGTGATTTTCTACCCATAAGGGTCACCATAGATGTACTGAAACCTCTGTTAAGGGGCACCAAATTCTCTATGGGGGATCGTAATTCTTTCTGGGTTCGATTTTCCTACGAGAGGCTCACCAATTTCTGCTACTGGTGCGGCTGTTTAGGGCATGGATTTAAGGAGTGTAGATTAAGGAAGAACGTTACACCGGCAGAAGATGAAGGAGCTCTCCCGTATGGTGCTTGGCTGAGGGCAATCAGCTATGGTGATCAGTTTAGAGATGGTCGATCATGGGAAAATAGGGATTTCTAGAGGATGGTGCATGGAACCCCCTCGACGGACAATGCAAGTTCAATAGAAGCTAAGATGGTGTTTAAAGAGGGTGGAACGGACTCTAATTTTTCAGCGCGACCAAAAGGGAAAGAGAAAATTGAAGACAGAGGAGTGGTGGAAGCTGCAGAACCAAATGACACTGTCTTGATAGATGGAAGCTCTGGTGTTTGGGTTGGCTACGTCGGCTCACTGCAGGGAAGTAGGGTGGCTCGCAGAGTCTCTTCGACAGTCAGCACAGGCTTAGTGGAGGCTGTGATGGTGGTAACCGAGGGTACGGCGATTAGTGGAGGCAAACCGAGCGGTGGTGGAAGCTGTAAATGTTAGCAACCGTAATGGTTTTGGCGAATTGGTTGGGCGTGATGGTCTAGTGCGGTGAATGGGAGAAACCATGATGGTGGTCAATAAAGGTGAAGAATCCAAGACACAAGAAACAAAAAGACAAGATGTAGTGGAGGAAATCATGGAACCATGTGTGGCAAAAAGGCAAAAGTCTGGAGTGGAATACTTAGTGGAGGAAAATGTGGGAGATGGAGGCCAAATGCAAAGTGAAAACGTGGACTATGCAGGACTTTTTGTCTCTTTTACTGGTGCAAAAAAGGTTGCTTTTACACAAGTGGGTGGGTCTCAGCCTTTTCTCAAGACATGCCAGATTAGTGCAAATGTTAGTTTGGATTGAGATGGGAAAGAACGTTTGGATGGATATACGAGTCGCAAATGGAAATGGATGTCGATTCTCTCACCTCATAATTCTGCAAGTGTAGAATCACAACAGTTAAGTAGTTCCAAAAAGCGAAAGGAATTATTTAGACATGAAGAGGGTGATGGAAGAATTGTCAAACGAAGGTGCCCTAATGATGTTGTTAGGATGGATGAAGACTAGTTTGCAAATATGGGATCAACCCCACCGAAATCAATGAAAATTTTAAGCTGGAATACCTGTGGGCTTGGCAACCCATTAGGCATTCAAACCCTCTGTGATCTTGTGAAGAGGAAAGTTCCCGATATCCTATTCCTACAGGAGATCACAAGTCTTAAGGCTAATTAGAGGTATGCAAGTATAAATTAGGCTTCGCGAATTGTTTAGTGGTTGATTGTCATGGTAGAAAGGGAGGTCTTGCCTTACTATGGGGGAGGGATTTAAATTTGACTATTCTCAATTTTTCCCAATATCATATTGATGTTTTGATCGAAGATGTACCTGAAAAAGGTCCTTGGTTCTTGACTGGCATTTATGGTTTTCCTGAAGTTAGCAAAAGGTTTAGAATGTGGGAATTGCTCAGAAAAATTGGCACAAAAAATGGAAAGTCTTGGATGGTGGTAGGCGACTTTAATGAAATTTTGCACAACCATGAGAAGTGGGGAAGAAGGTCATGGCCCGATTGGTAAATTACTGCATTCAGGGAGGCGATAAATGATTGTGAATTAAGGGATATGGGATTCCAAGGCAACAAGTATACATGGAGTAATAGGAGAGGAGGGTCTCATTGCATTTGTGAAAGACTGGATAAAGTATTGGGGAATATGCATTGGTGTGGGATTTTTCCAAATACCTCAGTTACACATAGTTTTTTCACTTACTCTTCCTATATGGGTCTCTACTGAGGGAGAGGGGGGTTATGTTCGATATAGAAGGAAGTTTAAGTTTGAAGAAATGTGGGTAGAAGAGCCAGATTATGAAGAAATTATTAAGACAATTTGGAGGAGGAAGGTGGACAGAGCTAGTATGGCGGATGTAATGGATTTGATAAAGGACCGTGGGTGAAAGCTAGATAGATGGAATAGGCAGTGTTTTGGCAATGTACATACAGTTACAAATGGCTAGACAAAAAATGGAGGAGCTGCAGGTCATTGGCCCAACGGGGGAATTCCTAACAGATCATAATCAGGCTCGAGAGGAAATGCAAAAATGGATGGAAAGAGAAGAGGTAATGTAGAGGCAACGATAGAAAGTTATGTGGTTAAAAGAATGTGATAAAAATTTGAAATATTTCCATATGAAGGCTTCTCAAGGAGGAGAAAGAATTGGTTGGTTAAGTTAAAAGATGAGGAAGGGGCGTGGTTGTTTGGTGAGGGTAGGGACAGGGTAATATTAAATTACTTTGAGAATCTATTCAAGAGCTCTAATCCTAGAAGGGATACTGATTTTCTATAATCTTTGGCAAGAAGAGTTACGTCTTCTATGAATGAAGAGCTGAGTAAAGGTTACACAAAAGTAGAAGTCTTGATGGCCTTATCAGCAATGAATGCATCAAAAGCTCTTGGTTCGGATGGGATGTCCCCAGTATTTTTCTAGAAATATTTGCATTTGGTGAGTAAATATGTTACTGAAGCAGTACTGCAGGCTCTAAACTCAGGTGTTTTTCCTCAATCTTTGAACCATAAATGCATCACCCTTATTCCTAAGAACAAAGATCTTTCTTTAGTTGCTGATTATAGACCCATTAGTTTGTATAATGTGACCTATAAACTAATTGCTAAGGTCATTTCCAATCGATTGAAAGTAATTTTACCTAGTGTTATTGGAGAAAATCAAAGTGCCTTTATACCGAGCAGGTTAAGAAGAAGGGGAAACAATGGAATATGTTATTAAAATTAGATATGAGCAAAGTCTATGATAGGGTCTAGTGGAGCTTTATTAACAAGGTGATATAAGTGATGGGATTCCATCATGGGTTTATTTCTTTGGTAATGTTTTGTGTACAATCTGTTTCTTTTTCTGTACTTGTAAATGGAGTACCAAAAGGGCCAGTTATCCCTACTAGGGATTTGAGGCAAGGGCACCCTTTATCTCCTTATCTTTTTCTCTTTCGTACTAAATGACTCACTTCTTTGTTAAAGATAGCAGGTGCAAGAAAGCAAATTTCTAGGATAAAAATCTGTAAAGGTGCTCCTACCATAAATTATTTGTTGCTTGCTGATGACAGTGTTATCTTTTGCAAAGCTGACGTGGAGGAAAATAGAAGAGTTCAGACTGTGCTAGATATTTATGAGGGTGTATCAGGGCAGAAGACTAATAAAGAGAAAACGTCAATACTGTTTAGTAGCAATGTAGAGGTTAGTGCTAGAGAGGAAATTCGATTGTTATGGGCCAATAGTGAAAATCAGCAATACAAGAAGTACCTTGGGCTGCCACCAATTGTCGAAAGATCAAAATCCCGAGCTTTCCATTGTATTAAGCAAAGGGTATGGCACAAGTTACAAAGTTGGAAAGAAAAACTGTTATCCCAAAGGGGTAAGGAGGTTCTTCTTAAAATTGTGGTTTTATCCATCCCAACTTATTCTATGAGTTGTTTTTTGTTATCTACTAGTTTCTGTTTAGAATTGGAGGGGTTAATGTCCAAATTTTTGTGGGGGCAATAAAAAGAGAAAATGGGGGTTCATTGGGTTAGTTAGGAAAAAATGTGTGATGGGAAGCCCCAAGGGAGAATGGGTTTTATGGATCTTAGAACTTTTAATCTTGCTCTTCTTGCTAAGCAAGGTTGGAGGCTATTACAGAATGAAAACTCAGTTCTTCATAATCTCCTCAAGGCTAAGTATTTTTCCAAGTTAGATTTCATGGAATCCAGTTCAGGCTTTTGTCCTTCCTTCACTTGGAGGAGCATTTGGGAGACTAAAAAATGGTTAAGAGATGGATGTAGATAGAGGATTGGAGATGGAAAAGCTACACTTTTGTAGACTAAACATTGGATTCCAGGGCATAAATCCTTGGATTAGATACCTAGTTTGCAGATACAGAACAAATGGGAGGTTGTGGCTTCTATAATAGATGAGGAAACAGGGTGGTGGAATCTTACAAAGCTTAGAACTCTTTTCAATCCAAGAATAGTGGTAGATATTATGAAAGTGATGATTTGTTCTGGTGAAACAACAAATAAGTGGATATGGAATTATGAGAGGAGTGGACTCTTCTTAGTTAAAAGCTGTTATAAGTTTATTCATTCTCAACAGGGGAATGGTATAGTAGAATCGTCTGCTATTAGTCATCAATAGAGTTTATGGAAAGCTTTGTGGAAGATGCACGTGCCTAACAAAATCAAATGTTTGCCTAGCGAGCCTTTACAGAGAGTCTACCTGCAAAGGTTAATTTGTAAAGAAGCATGTGGGTAGTGAAGCACTGTGTAGTTTCTGTTCGCATACAGTAGAGGATGTTCTTCATGCTATTTTCTCTTGCAATCAGCTTAAAGAATTATGGAAACAGCAACTTCCTTTTTTACCTCAGGTGACTTTTTTAAATGTTTTGGATCTAGCTATACTAATTATGGAGGGATAGGATTCCAACACATTGACCTTATTTTTTAGTCTTGCATGGGGTTTCTGGTATAGGAGAAATAAGATGGAATTTGACAAAATCCGATTAAGCCCTCAACAAGTGACTAATCACACATTGGATCTTCTACATAGCTTCAAAGTAGTTTTAGTCAAACCAAACGCACAACTCAAAAATCATCTAAGATGGATGGCTCCTCCATATGGCGTTCTACAGGTCAATATAGATGGGGCTATGTTTTGGGATCTCCAAAAATCGAGAGTAGGTGTCATCCTTAGAGATTCTTCAAGAAATATGATGATTGTTGCTAGTAAATTAGAAGGTGAAGTGGAAAACCTAGAGGCTATAAAACTATTGACAGTCTTCCGTGGACTCCAATTCTGCTCCACTATGGGTATATCGAATTTAATTGTTGAAAGCGATTGTTTGTTACTAATGCAATCTCTACAGGGAAACAATATAGATGATTCTATTCTCAGGATCCTATTTGAAGAGATACAAAGGTTGAAAAGTTGCTTTGGAAGCTGTTCTTTTAATCATGTGTATTGCTAAGGGAATAGGGCAGCTCATCAACTTGCCCGTAATGCTTGGGGGTTGATAGTATTGAGATGTGGTGGGGTTGTATTCCAGACTTTCTTTCTCAGGCCATTTGGTTTGATAAATGCCTGTAATTGTTAATCTTGAAAGAATATGAGTGTTTCTTATAAAAAAAAGAAAAAGATATTGTACACCAACATGAGAAGCAAGGGGCAGTTAGAAGACCTTGTTAGAAAATGGAAGAATTTAGAGGTAATGTGGAACTCTGTGGCTTGAGTGAATTGAGGTTTGAAGGAGCTAAATTCACATGGTACAATAATAGAGGGGGACCTCAATTTACTAAGGAAAGACTGGACCGTAAATCTGTTGTGGACTAAGATGTTTTTTTATTGCAATATTAGTGCTCTAGCAGCTCAGTCATCTTACCATAGTAGTTCTCTTGTGATGACTTTTAAGAATGTAGGGGGGAGGTTGATTAATGAAGGTAGGGAAAGGGAGAGGGTGTTTAGGTATGAGGCTTGTTGGAAGCAACAGGAGGAGTGTAGCATGATCATTGCTAATTGTTGGTCTCAACAACCTATGCAGCAGGATTCGCAGCTAAGATTGACTCAAAAAAGTCTTGGTCAGTGCAAGGATTCATTATTGCATTGGAGCAGGACTACCCTTAGACAAAACAAGAAAGAGACTCAAGCCAAGTTAAAGCAGCTATTTAAGCTTCAAAACTTGAACACGGGGTTCAATTCTGGGGCTATTAAGACTTTACAACAAGAAGTGGATAAACTGCTAGAAGAGGATAATGTCAAGTGGAAACAAAGGGCAAAGTAAGCTTGGCTCAAACATTAAGATAGAAACTCAAAGTTCTTTCATAGATGTGCTAACCAGAGGAGAAAAACAAATGAGATTAAGTGTTTGATTAAGGAGGATGGAAGTGAGGTTAGAGATTTGGTTGAAATTTCATAATCCTTCTATCTGCATTATCAGAATTTGTTTATCTCTTTGAATCCTATTCGGGTATATGAGCGTCTAAGCCATGTGGAGAGCAAAGTTGATGGGGATATGAACAGAATGCTCTCTAAGCAGTTCACAATAAAGGAAGTTAAAGAGGCTTTGTTCCATATGAATCCGCTGGGCTCTTTTGGTCTAGATGGATTTCTTGTAGAATTTTACCAAGCTCATTGGGATATTGTGGGGTGTAAAGTCACTAAAGCAATGCTTGAGATGCTTAATTCAGGAGGGGATGTTAGCTGCATCAATGATACTTATATTGTTCTAATTCCCAAAGTTAAGAACCCCTAACAGTTGTAGATTTTAGGCCTATTTCCCTTTACAATGTGCTTTATAAGGTGGCTTGCAAAGTTCTTACTAATAGACTAAAGACGATATTGCCTCAGATCATATCTCCCACCTAAAGTTCATTTGTTCCTGGTAGGTTAATTCTTGATAATGTTATAGTAGCTTTTGAGGCTATGCATTCTATGTCTACAAAACGTAAAGGGCAGAAAGGTTACATGGCGATAAAGTTGGATATGAACAAGGCATACGATAGAGTGGAATGAAGTTTTTTTTAGAAAAGTGATGATGAAGATGGGCTTCAGTGAGGGATGGATAAATTTGGTTATGGAATGTATTTCATCTGTTTCTTACTCTATTCTCATTAATGGAACTCCTCAAAGCGGTTGTAAACCCTCAAAAGGCATTAGACAATGGGATCCTTTATCCCCTTTTCTATTTATTTTGGTTGCTGAAGTGCTAAGCAGTTTACTCAATCATGTTGCAAGTGTTAAGAACATTCATGGCGTTCCTATGGGAATGGGTAAGCTTAACATTAATCATATATTTTTTGCATATGACAGCTTACTTTTTTGTAGGGCAAACGCAATGAAGTGGTTCAATATCAACAATTTGCTTAATCTCTATGAAGGGGCCTCAGGTCAAAAACTCAATAAGAACAAAACAGCTATCTTCTTCAGTGCTAATACTCGAAAGGAAACAAAGGAGTACATATTGAGCCTTGCGAGGACTAGATCCACTACTTGTTATGAAAAGTACCTTGGATTACCTACTCTTATTGGAAGATCAAAACATAATGCTTTCAAGGGTATCCTGGACAGAGTAAGGAGTAGAGTGAGTAATTGGAAGACAAAACTTCTTTCTCAGGCAGGAAAGGAAGTTCTCCTCAAAGCAGCCATTCAAGCTCTTCCTACCTACTACATGGCGGTCTTTGAACTGCCCAAGTCTTTGTTGAGGGAAATCAATAGGGTTATGCATCACTTTTTTATGGAGACAAGAGCATAATGAGAGTAAAGTCCACTAGTTCTCTTGGGGGCAGATGGGGAAGGCAAAGGAGGTAGGAGATTGGGTTTTCATGATTTAGAAAGTTTAACATGGCTTTGTTGGCTAAGCAAGGGTGGAGAATCCTTCAACATCCTAACTCTTTAGCTTCTCAAATTCTAAAGGTAAAATATTTCACTTCCTCTCATTTTTTCCAAGCGAAGTTGGGGGCTAGGCCATAATTTATTTGGAGAAGCATCTTTGCTGCTAGGAGTCTTATTGTCAAAGGCTTTATGTGGAGGATTGGGAATGGGCAGGATACTAAAATTTGGAAGGATAGGTGGCTTCCACAACCTTATACTTATATGGTGCTGTCTCCAGTACAGATTTTGGATGAGAATGCCAAGGTTGCTGACCTTATCAATGATGAGATGAAGTAATGGGACAGAGAGTTGGTTACAGACATTTTTAGGCCTAATACTGTTGTTGTTATTTAGAAGATACCAGTGAGTTCATCTTGTGCAAGGGATAGACTGATGTGGTTAGACACTAAGGATGGGATGTTCATTGTTAAAAGTGCCTACCATTTGCAAAAGGAGCTTAATGAGTTGCCCAAGATATAGTCATCGAGGGGTGTCCAAAAGTTCAAAAACTGGACCTGCTGTTGGAAGCTAAGGATTCCTAATGCTGCTAAGGTTTTTGTGTGGAGGGCATGTTCAAAATCCTTGCCTACAAGGGTGAACCTATTTAAGAATAAGATTGTGAACTATCCCTTGTGTCCAATCAATGGCAGGGAGGGAGAATCAGTTTCTCATGCGTTATGGAGCTGCAGTTCAGCTATGGATGTGTGGAGTCAAGGCCCTACTATTTTTCATAAGAGTTCTTTGAGAGCAGGAAATTTTCTGGAGATTTTTTAGGCTCTTAGTGCTCAGTGTGAACAAGAATATATGGACTTATTTGCTGTGACAGCTAGCAATATCTGGCATTAGAGAAACAAACTGGTTTTTGAATGATCATTTTTGCATCCCACTATGTTAGCACAACAGGCAGCTCGGTTTCTAGTAGATTTTAAGAATGCCCAAGGTGTATCAAAGGCCAATTCTCGAGGGGTACCAAATCAGGCCTTGAGTTGGGTCCCCCCACCTGCTGGTATCATTAAGATAAATTGGGATGCTGCGTTGATTGATATAAAGGGCAGAGTTGGCATTGGTTTGGTGGCTTGGGATCATGAGGGTGCCATACTAGCAAATAAAAAGGTGTCCAAGGCTGGTCTAATGACTCTTTTGTTGGCTGAAGCTGTAGGGGGTTTCCAAGTTGCTACACTTGCTACAGAGTCAGGTTTGGCATCTGTCATTTTGGAAGGAGACTCTCTTCAAGTTATTCAGGGTCTTAATCACCAACTAGAGAGGTGGGATAGTGTGGGATTGGTACTTGAAGACACTAGAGTTATGCTGTCTAGTTTTAGCAGTTGGCAAGCTAAGTTTGTCAAAAGAAGTGGCAATGAATCTGCCCACTGTCTTGCTAAGAAAGCCTTTGAGCTTATTGAGGAATCTGTTGAATTGGTTTCTAGACCAAATTGTAATGTGGTTTCCTCTTTGATTTGAGATGAATAAAGTTTTCTATTTCTTATCAAAAGAAAAAAATTTAATGAATATTTATCGGTTGATACGTAGTTCAACTGGTATTGTATCCTCCTTTTGTAGTGACAAAAGAGAGGATGCGGTCGTGATGGATAGGTTTTAGCCATGGCTACTGTGTACGAACTAGAGATAAAAGGGAATATATGTCCAAGGATACAAATTTAGTTACAAATTTACTTAGATTTATATATGTTAACGACCTCAAGGAATATATGTGATCTCCTACATATATCTAAGGATAGGTTTGGATAGTGAGATGAAAATTTTTTGTTTTAGATAAAAGTTTAAAATATTATTTTTTAATATTATTATTGTTTTAAGATTTAAAAAAGTTGAATGGAGATTTGAAAAAGTTAAATTGTTTATAATATTTTGTGTGAAAATTTAAAAAAAGTTGTAATGATGAGATGAGATGAAATGAGAATTTTGTGTCTCATCTTGGTTGCCAAACCTATTCTAAGAGTAAGTGCTTCCACAATTCTCAATATCAACCGCTTGATATAATGAGATATTAATATATACTTGTTATTTAAATTTATTATTCTCTCAAGATTGAGATAAGTGATTACAAATCACTAAATATGAGAAATTCATTAATTTCAATGATCTAGATAATCATTCTATCATATAGTAGTTAAGATCAAGGCTCGAAAAATCAGAATCAGGTAAGGATCGATTTAATGAATCGAATGATTTATTACAATTTTGAATCGATTATTTTAATATTGATAAAAAAAAAAGCATTCAAAATCATATATAGACGAGTATTAAATATAAATTTATTGACTAGTTTCAATAAAAATATAATATAAATCTAAATAGTTTCAATAAACATGTAATTAAGGTATTTAAGCTCAATTGTCGACATTTTTGTCTCATATGCGAAAAAGATAAAGAACTGCAAATTTGATACAAAATATTCATTTATCTCCTAATTTTTTAGTTCAACTAAAAAATAATAAAGAACTACATGTGGAATACAATAATGAAAAAGTTAATGTATATTTAGTCCTTTCATATTTTTATACAAGATTAAAAAAAACTCAGTTAATATCAGACAACTTAAAAAATATGTACAATTTTGAATAAGTTTGAATTGGCTAAAATTGGTTTCAAATCGACCTAAAGCAACTGATTGAAGTGGTTTGGTGAATAATTAAAAAAGTTCACTAAAATCGGTTCGTTTTTTACTGGTTCAATTTGAGTCGGCTGAATCAGCTTGAATCTAACCATTTTTTTTAGCCTTGGTTAAGATATATATTATAGTCTAATTAAAATAGAAAATAACAAAACACATTGTTTTATCATTAGAAGTAATTCATTTAACAAATTATAAGTAATTAATGTGTTATTTATGCATGCACCTCAATCACATCTAATCTGATGAACTATAACTACCCAACTCAAATAATTGATTCTTCTGGTGAACAATTATATTCAATCATAGGACACCGATCCTACAATCTTTTTGAAAGGGTGAAAATTCATGTTTAGAATATTGTTATGTGTAATGCAAAACATACTATATATATATAATATATATGTGGTATGTTCTTAGCCTATGAGCATATGTCTTAATTGTATTAGGTGCATGTTTGGCATTACGGTGGATAATTTAGATTTTAGCTTAAGGCCACTTATAATTGCAGAGTTTTAATAATAAGCGCCACCATTCAAAAGCTATTTACTATTTGAAAACTATATGTCTAAAATATTTTTAAACATATTACATTTGTTTGGAAACAAATTTAAAAAGTATTTTTTGAGATAGAAATGATATAAAATGTCATTTAATTTTTTAAAAACCACGACCATATCCTTGATAGAAATCAAATTTTATAATAAAAAACAGCAAAAGTAATCTAATAGAATTTCTTGTAAGTATAAAGAAGAAATCCCTTCAACAATGCATAAATGAAATAGTAATACAATTATGCATAAGATAATGGTAAAGTTGTAATTATATAGATATTTGCACTCATCGATAGTTTTTTTAAAAGCGTAACTGCGTTCGTCAATATCCAGAAAAGTGCATTTGAGGAAACGTAGTTTTTAGCTTTTTTATATGAAAAAGTGCTAGCTTTAGTATGTGTCAACCAAACAAAACCTAATTTTATTATTAAAGTGCTTTTAAGATTATTTAAACACTTTTTAACCCTTCCAATCTCAAACAAGCCGGCTTAGAGCCAGATATATAAATGCTTTTAGTAAGAGATATGATGTGTCATTATCAAACATCGCAGACCGCAAAAATATTTGTTATATAATATTGTTAGTGAGAACTATATATGTAACGTTCATGAAAGGCAAATTAGAGTTAAACTCTTTTATCGATTGACTTGTAATTCAACTGGTTCATTCTCTAGTCATTACCGAATTATTATAATTTTTTTAAATTTTCAAACAAAACATACAAAAAATTATATAACTTTTTCAAATTTTAAAACAAAGATTATATTCAAAAATTATATTCAACCAATAATTAATTGTATAATATTTTTATTTAATTTTTTCTCTCATTTTTTAAAACCTAATAAAATATCTTAATTCAAACTATTTTACTATTCACCAACTGTTTCACTACTATTCTCATAAGAGTAATTCTTATTGCAGTTCACGGGCGTGGACGGCTTTGCATACCTAAATGAAACGGGCATTTCATTTATTGATGAAACGGAGTGTTTCATGTGGCAGGACTAAGGAAGTGAAATCCCTTCCTTCCTCAGTGAAGCCTTCCTCAGAGAAATGCCCAGCTTCCTTCCTTGGTGAAATTCAGAGCATAGCAAAGGAACTTGCCCTCGCCCTCGCCCTCGCCCTCAGCCCATTGCCGTCGCCATTGCCAGCGCAGCTCCCTCGGCCCATTGATGTCGCCTTCCCCTCCTCAAGATAGGACCCAATCTGCCCTTGCTTGTTTGTCTCTCTCTCTCTCTCCCCGTAGGCTGTAAAGTGTAGATTTGTGTAATGAATTTTCTCTTCTCTTATATTGTAATCGCCCTTTTTAAATATTCAAGAACGTGGGTTGAAGTAATTGATTAATTTTAATTTAAGGCTACATGTATCAACATGTTTGAAGAACAATTAATCCTTTCTATTCTTTTCCTGAAACAATTGCGCGCCTTGTTGAAAGGATTTTTAAACACAAAATATTGAGTGATAACACAGATGTGATTGAATGGGATATTCATGTTCTCAGTGTCTGCCAATTTTCTATATGTGTGCTAGTATAATGTATGAAATTTATGGTCCTCAGAATATGGCTAGAGCTGTCATGCGTATGTGAACTGATAATTTCCCATAGGGCTTGCATCCTTCTAGATGGTGAACCATACGTGTGTGATAAAGTTTAATATTTAGATGTAGATTTAATTTCTAGCCCTGCACTGGAGTACAAAGTTTTGGTACTTTGTAGTACAAAGTGTAAAACACGTGGTTGTTTAGGGGTGAAAAATGTATTTAACCCTTAAGTTTATTCATAACTTTGCTATTTCTCTATATTATTTGTTTGAGCCTAAAATATATTCGTTTGACATGAAACCTGATATATTTTAATGTTGTCATTTCTCAATATTTTGTAATAAACTACTTGTGTATCATTAATTTGTAATAAACTTGATGTAGATTTAATTCATAAAATCAGAACTATAATGATAGGTAAGTTACTTTTGTATCATTAATTTGTTAGCTCATGAGTAAAATGTTAGAGTACTTTGGCACTGGGGCTTCCGAAGCTTTATTCTTATCATAACAGTCACTCAAATGTAATTGGTTTTTACATGTGCAATAAAAGCCATAAGAAAAATATATGTTTTTAGGAACTACTAGCTTGTAAACATGATAAGAAACCTCCTTTTTTGTTTTTTGTTTGTTGTGAAAGGGTTGAGATCTGACCATTGAGATTGTGCTACATGTCCTATTCATCATATTTAACTGTCAAATCTTAACAGTATACAAATTGCCAAAACTTTGGTAAGTGGTGCCATTGATCAGCTACACTCTGCTCCCAAGTTGCCAAAACATTACAAGGAACTACAATCTTTCTTTCTTTCTTTCTTCTTTTTCGAGTTCCTTTCATCTCTAAATGCAAGCAAAAGTTCTTTCGACTGTGAAGCACGCATTGATGAAAATGATCTAGTTGGGGCACAAAGGCCTATCATTCATGAAGCACCTGCATTATGCAATAAGATGAACATCAATTACCCTGCATTCTGCAATAAGATGAAGTCCAAGAGAAAGTAATGAAGAAACAGTTGAATGGGAAAGAGAACGTAGCCTCCAAAAGAGAGAGGAAGAACTCCAAACTGTGTAATATTGTTGGGAGGACATCCAAGATAATCGGAATGAGCTTTTTGGTGTACAAAACTGTGTAATGTTGTTGGATAGGTTGTAACAGGTTTAGACTGTTTATCAATATTGTAATATTCAAGAACAACGCAGTTGGAATATTATGTTAATATATTGCAATGTTGTCATGTTTTCAATACTCAGAATATCAATTCCCAGTTGTCATGTTGATTTGTGACCATTATTCATTTATAAGGAAATTAGGTTTTCCAAATAAGAAATTTATTTCCAAGCATTCCTCTCAGGTTGTTTCTCCGTGCATTTGAAATTTTAAAAAAAGTGAGTTCTCCATGCTTGATGTAAAATTCATGCAAAACTTCTCATTAATTGTTCGACATAGAAATAAAAGGGAAAATTAACAACATTTACTTGAGAAATAACACTTTGTTGTGTACCAGGCATTTGCGAAACAACACTTTGTTTTGGGCTAGACGATATTACCGAATTTGTTGGATTTAATACATCTTTCAAACGTGCAGTTGCCTACATTTGTATATATAAACAAATTAAATAACTTAATTAAAAATATTTGCATATATTAAACTCACATTATTTAAATCTTCCCACATTTTTCCTCTGTCGCTTCCCACAGGCCTTTTTGGTTTTGGTTTATAACTTCTCTATTGTAGGTTGTTTCCTTTTCGATGGGGGCCTCCCTTTTCCTCTAACAACTAGAGCACTTAGCATTTTCTTCGAACTTCCAGTTTTGACATTAATGGAAGTATGAGTACTTACAACTATGGCATGGGGTATTGATTTAGTATAAATCTCATTCATTGCTTATAACTTGTGTGTCATGTCTATGGAATTATCTTTACTTTTAGCTGCATTTGTATCTACTTGGTAGCATAGTTTTATCAAACTAGAGTACCTACTAACCGCTGGTTTACCACTCAAGTCATCGTAGCTACTTCAAATTAGAGCATATCTACGTTTAATGTCATTTCTTCATTTATCCATAATGTACTTTTCCGGCAACTCTCAGACATTCCTTGCGGCAAAAATTAAAAGAATATGCCTATATACAATTCCTTTCATCTCAGATAGCCCACACATGCACTTCGCCTCGCACTCATCTTCATTGAAGTATGCCTGCACAATTGATCATTTGATGCAGTCTTCAACTTGCCTTTGGTCATTTACTTTATATGTTGTAATCGCTCCCTCCGTTTTAGATAATTTCCATTACTTCTGCTTGTATTTCTTTAAATTTAGAATTCGTGTACACTTCTTGAAATTTCTTCTCCACAGGTAAATGGGATATATAGGGGACTATACAATTGAATGAGTGAAAGTCCGCTGCCATTTCGTTCTCTACTTTCTTCCTCAGTGCATTGTCAAATTGATCGACAAATTCTTTTAATATAGTCCCTGAATGTACAAATCCATCAAAAAATGTATTCATGCTCTCACTCCTTTGAGTTGTACTCATTCTAACCCAGAAGGTATCTTTCAGGTGTACAGGAATCCAAAACATTCGCTCACTATAGAGATTTTGAAGCCATGCATTCTCATGCAAATTGTAACTGTCAAGAAACACAACTCAAGATTTCTCAAACTCTTCAGAAGTCAGGTGGGTTTGGATGTTGAAGTGAGTTGAGTTGAGTTGAGTTGAGATGATAAAATATTGTTAGAATATTATTTTTTAATATTAAAGTTGTTTTGGGATTTGAAAAAGTTGAATTGTTTATTATATTTTGTATTGAGATTTGAAAAAGGTGTAATGATGAGTTGAGATGAGTTGAGATGAGTTGTGTAACCAAACGCAGCCTAAGAATCATAAATACTTTTCTGCAATGCACTCTTCAAACCACACTTATATTCAACATATGACCCCAACTTTTCTGGCAGTTTTCGCATTATGTGCCATAAACAATATCTATACCAGGTATGTGGAAAAATTATTGTAATTGCATTTTTCATGGCCCTATCTTGATCAATGATTATAGCTTTTGGCGCTCTCCCATTCATACATTTCAACCAAGTCTCAACTAACCAAACAAATGTTTCAGTATTTTTATTTGATATCAAACATGCTCCCAAAAGTATTGATTCTTCATGGTGATTAACACCAACAAATGCATCAGCCCAAGAGACGTTTTGCAATCGTCCATCATCATCCAAATCCATCAATGAGTAAAACCAATCATTCTTATACTGCATTCTCTTAAAATAACCACAAAGTGCATCAGCACCTCCTTTGACAAGTCTAAGGTGTCGAGTCTTGTCAATATAATTTCGTGCATCTTTCTCAATAAATGAAAGTTTCGCAAATCCACCAGCCTCGATAGTCAAGTCGTTAAAACCTTTGGACATGCCGATGTCTTTCTTATCGTTGGAATCTAACTGCCTCTTTACGGAGTCATCAATAGGTCGATTATATCTAAAAAATCTTGCCTTTTGTGGATTTAGTCCATGGTTGTGTGCATTTTGTATAGTAGTTATGCGTAAGACATCACCAACCAAATGTGCACTAATATTCGCCTTACAATCAGTCTTCGTTGTCGGGCGTGGTTTAGAAATGGTCATAATTCGATTCCTTGCCTTACCACCACATGCACAACTAAGTGTTATATATTTAGCACTCCCATCAGCTTCCCTTATACTTCTTTGGGTCATTATGCCAAATCCAGTCTGCCTCCTATATTATTTATAGTAGTCAATGAGTTCTTGCTCAATTTTAAAAAACATCCCAACCGTTGGCTTTGAAATCCCATCAGCATCATTTTGTGGAGTTGGCTCTGAAACCCCATCATCAACATCATCACTATCAAGAATTGGCTCTAAAACCCCATCATCATTATTCCCTGGTGTTGATTCTAAAACCCCATGATCATCAATTACTTCCTCATCATCTCTCACATTTGGAGTATCCATATAATTACTGCTTTCAGGAAAAAATAGCGATTGCCTACTAGATGTACTTTCTTCTCCTTTTTCCATCAAGAACAATCTTCATATATTTTCGCACAACATGAATCAAAAAAATTAAATTAGTACTGGCTATGTAAACAAACACAAACAAGGTATTTCCAAAACAATTTCAACAATAATTTTCAAATTATTGTACAAAAACAACAATCCAAAAAAATCTCAGAACATTTTGTAAACAATTTTCATTTGTCCTTTTAGATGTAAAAGTCCTATTTTTTAAATAGGAACAATGATATTAATCCACTGTTGACTCCACCATAACACATTCATTCCTTAATTTGACATTGTTAATTCTATGGACAAATCAGCTAATATTTTAATATTAGCTCCACTGATCATGTGCTTTTAACAACTTTTAGATCCTACATCAATAATATTTAATTAATGTTATTCATTATATGTTAGCGAGATATCAACTAATTATATTGACTTAATTAGATTCTTCCATATTATTGGGCAACAAAAAGCCTTTGCTACTATGGGGACAATTCCTTCCAATTTTATTGGCAATGAAAAACCTTTGTTGCCAACTTGGTTTCTCTTGATGATCAATGTTTCCACCCTTTCACAAATATTTTTTTAGCTAATTAATATAATGAAACATTAAAAATTACAAATTAACAAGTAGAGAAGTCCTTTTGGGAAGAAAAACCAGTGCTTTATGTACTTAATAACTTGAGGCTATCTACGTGTAAGTGGCTTTAGCTGCCCAAATGCTAGGGATGATATTTGTGGCAAGGGTTGTTCGTGTTGTTACCCTTACAGAACGGTAAAATATAATATCAAGATGATAGTGTTGACAAGAACTGCAACAATGGCTAAAGTTCTATAGATTATTTACTGTCCCTTTGTACGCCCGAGGTCTTGAGGAGTTGTCAATGGTGGAGGAGGCAAGGAGTTGCATGACACAGAGAGGGAGCAGGAAACTAAAATGATCTTTCAGATTTTGGGCTCCTTAATTTATGGGTGTTTTGGGCAAGTGAATGATAAAGTAAGGGTCTTTTTGTCTATGTCTATGTTTGGATTGCAAATGAGTCCAATAAAATGGATTGTACGTAGCGCCACCCTTCTCATAATTCTTATCTTATCTCATTACTCAAGCATGTCTAAAACATTAATCTATCTATTACCTATATAATTAATTTTGAAGCATCGTCTTTGTATTAAATTGAGTCACTTCGTCACTTTACCTATTTTTCATGTTTCTTAACAAAATAGAAAGGAAACTAACCACTTACAATTAGTTGATCTTCTATCATTTTATTATTATTTGTTCAATAAAGAAAAATGACTATTCATCTTATTGTAATGATATATATTGACTCATCACATCTTGATTATTCTACTTTAATTATTCCCGCACAATGTGCGGGTCAACAACTAATTAGATATTATAACTTATAATGCATGTTTTACTATATGAAATAGAAAAATGATATTTATGGTCATAGAGTGCACAAATGCTATGCATTCCTTTTGAAAAACAAAAAAGAGATAAATATGGAATTCATATGAAAAAATTAATTTTTTAACGTACGATAGACTCTACTCTTTTTCAAAATAAGTGTAGTACTTGTACAACTCATAATTGTATCTAGTATTACTTATTAATTTTTTTTTATGGTGGATCTTACTTTTTTTCAAAATAAGTGTATGGATTTTATACACCCTAAAACAATATATAGCATTATTAAAAAAATTAATGGTTGGCCAATTCAATCAAGTAAAAAGAGCACTACAAAAGTTTTAGGTGCTTGAGCAACTGGACCGCTCTCTCTCTAGAAAAGAAAACCCAGACCCTCTCTCTAGAAAAAAACCTTTCTGATCCAGCTAGAGGGGGTGGGAGCTTTGGCTCCCTTCCCCCTCTCTCCTCCCTCCCTCCTCTCTCTACTGTGTAGTTAGTTTTGTGTTTATTTTTGTATTTTTTCAAAACTTTTAAAGGGAGAATCGCCGATCTAGGACCTACCGGCCACCACAGGCCCGAACACGCCACGCCATGGTGTTGTCCAACCATCGATCTACAAGACCACCGAACACGGCGTCAAACGGAGCGGCGAGTGGCCCGCACACGCGGGTCGAAGGTCTCAAAGACTCCGGCACGTGGTCATCACGCTCCACCAAAGAGCCCTCTGATGTCGCCATGCATGACGTTTCTGGCGTCTGCGAGTCAGTTTCTTCCAAGATCGTTCAGTGGTTCTTCGTCCAGCTAGGTGCATGGGCGCACGCGCCACAGCAGCTCCTTTTGTGCACTACTTATGCAGTCTGCTGCTGTGTAGTGCACGCGCCAGTGTTTTTGTTTGTTTTTGTTTGTATTTCTCTTTGTGTAAGGTTGTTTTAGATTAATAAAAACCCAAAAAAATTTGTCCTCCCTCCGCGTTGTCGGATGGTGGGGTTTGGTGTACCCTACCCTGCTTTGTCGGGGTATGGGGGCTTTGTAACCTCTGTTGTGTACAGAGGTGGTATTTTCTCTAAGACTTAAGTCTTTAAAGTTTTACTGTCTGGATTAGACCTTGTCAGACACGTATGTGTACTGAGGTGCTCTTAACGAATGTAATTGACTTGTTTCCAAGTCATATTTGTATATCCTACCTTAATGAAGGATGAAGATCTACTTTTATAAAAAAAAAAAAAAGTAAAAAGAGCACTTTCTATCTTATTAAATAAGTAAAGATGCTATTAATTTTCTAGATGCAGTCTTAGGGTGTACAAGCTTTGTGCACTCTTTTTTTTTTAAAAGTGAAGTCCACCATTAAAAAGTTAATTTGTTTTTATATGAATCCCGTATTAACCCACTTTTTTAGAGGAAGTGTGCAAATCCTGCAAATCCTAAGCGCTAGAACTGCAAATATCATTTTTTTAATGTTTTATTTGTCAAAATAATATTTGTATCATGAGAAGTTCATAATTAAATACCTTTTTGATTGCAAAAGTGTATATTGGAGGCCATAGGTTTGAGTACTACTTTGGACTTGATCTCTTCGTACAAAATTTTTCTCTTTTATTTATTTCTCTTAAAACAAAAGGTTGGGACCATTTTGATGAACGCCAATGCGGTAATATATACAATCAATAGCCACATTTAACACAACCCAGAGTCTCCTCTTTATTTTCTCTCTAAGAATATAGAGGTGGTGAAAGTACAGTTTCAAATCTCGTACCGTACCGGCCGGTACGGCTGGAATTTTCCGTACCGGCCACCGGACCGGTACAATATGTTATGTGTTTCGTACCGGCCGAAATACCAGCCGTACCGGCCGATATTTCGGCCTTTAATTTTTTATTTTTTTTTTCATTTTTTCAAACTACAAGTTCATTTTTTTACTCCCAATTTAAACTAGACTATTTATAATTGATATATCTATGTATTTATACATAAATTATTTATATATAAACTATTATTTTGAAATATAATTTATATATATACATTTATATATATAATTTTTTCATATATCGACTATCCCAAAACGGTACACGAAACGGTACCGGTACCGAAATATTTCATTCCAGTGCCTTGACCGGTACGGCATCCGGTACGATATTCAAAACATTGGGTGAAAGCGGTTATAACTGACTGCAAGTGAGGGAGTGACAATGGTGGTAAGGGAATGGAAGAGTGCTCAGTGGGTGGAATGAGGTGTCTGGAAGCACTGTGGGAGAACCTGAGACTCACGGAAGAGGAGTCAGAAGTGATAGATATCGGAGATGATGGTGAAGAGATATGGGAGCAAGGTGATTGGAGCATAATTGGGAAAATATGCTTGGAAAGAAGCATCGGGGTGGAAGTTATTTCCTCTACAATGGGGAAAATATGACGAGTAAACCAGCAGTGTTTAGGGAGGTAGGGAAAATATTTATGTGATTACGTTCAGGAATCATGCTGACAAAATGTGTGTGATGGATGGAAGGCCGTGGTTGTTCGATAATCATCTATTTGCTCTACAGATGTTTGATAGTTACACTCAACCAAATCAATGGAGATTTCATAGGGAATTATTATGGTCAGATTCACAATCTACCAATTGTTTGCATGACAAAAAAGAAAAGGAGATTGCATGGTGAATCCTTGGGAAAGCTAGTAGAGGCGAATGTCCTGGTAGATGAGATTGAATGGGGAAAGTTTCTTCGTGTCAGAGTTGAAATTCCCTTAATGAAGCCAATAACGAGAGGTCGTTTGATCAAAGTTAACGAAAAGGAGGTATGGGTGAATTTAAGATATTAAAAATTGCCTAGGGTGTGCTTCAAGTGTGGTATGATTGTACATGGGGATAAAGGGTGTGAGATGGGGTCAATAGGGAATGTTAATGAAGGGGGAAGAATGACCAATTTGGTGTTTGGCTTCAAGCTAATCCTTAGCCTTTGAGAAAATTTTATAAGGGTCAGGGGGTAGGAAGGGGAAGTATGTGGAACAGAAGGGGTGAGGATGATGAGATTTCTACTAGTGTTGGTGAGATGAGGGTGTTGAAAGAGGGGGAGGGGAGAGGAGAGAAAAGTGGTGAGGTGGTAGGGGTCAATGTGCTGGCAATGAGGAAACCTGAAAGGGGGATAGTGAATGATGAGGTGGTGGATGAAGGGAATGATCTAATGAAGGTACAACTAAACAGTGAGGTTGGTAAGGGGCTAAGATGATGATATGGGGAAAGATAAAAGGGGTGAGGGAGGGCTGCCAAAAGTCATGAGATTAGAAATGGAAGGGATGGGGACTGGGATTTTAGAGGAGGGGGACGAATTAGAGGGGGACAGAGTGAGTAATATACATGTACTAAAGAGGAAATGGAAAAGAAGAGCAAGGGAGCATGGTAGGTCTCATGGTTTGGATGGTATTCCTATAGTTAAAAATAGATTGATATCATGGGAGGGGGAGGAAGACAATGCTAAGGGTATGGTGGCAAAAAAGTCAAGGGAGGAGGGTGAGGGAGAGGTAACAAAATTGGTGATTATGAAGGCAGGAGCTGTTGGACAGCCCCACTAGGATCAATGAAAATAATGAGTTGGAACTATCGAGGGCTTGGCAACCCTCGGGCAGTTCAAGTCCTTGGAAAACTAGTCAAGGATAAGCAGCCAGACATAGTCTTTATTGTGGAGATTAAACTTAGATCTAATAAAGTGAAAGCTATACATAGGAAAGTGGTTTATAAGGGTTATATTCTGGTGGAGCCGATAGGGTTGGATGGGGGTTTGATAATGATGTGGAAAGATGTGGAAGAGGTGGAATTGTGCAATTACTCCTAATGGCACATTAGTGTGTATGTGTGAGGAATAGATGGGAGAATGTGAAGTGGTTGTTAACTGGATTTTATGAGAATCCAAATGCCTCTAAAAGGGATGGATCTTGGGAATTGTTGTTAGCAATAAAACCTCCTCTTGAGGTAGGGTGGTGTGTGATTGGTGATTTCAACGAAATTGTGTCTAAATATGAAAAGTGGGGTGAGAGAGAAAGAAGGGATGGGCAGATGGATAAATTTAGGAGTGCTTTGACTGATGGGGGTTTTCTGGATCTTGGATGGAAATGCATGAAGTATACTTGGAGTAATAGTGATGGGATAAGTCTTTCATTAAGGAAAGACTGGATCGTGCAGTTGCCAATAAAGAGTGGAGGGTAGGGTTTGATGAGGTAAAGGTTGAGGTAGTAATGGCATGGGGTTCTTACCATTTGTCTATCTTTTGAATTACTCAAGGGGTGGGACAAATAACAGAAGAGTTAAGAAGGCATTTAGATATGAAATGAGCTAGGATAAGGAGGATGCGTGTGGGAAAGTAGTGGAGAGGGCTTGGAAAAGACAAACAGGAGGTATGGGAGATCTTCGATGGGTTCAAAAACAACTTAATTCGTGTAGACAAGCCTTGTGTTATTGGTCTAAGGAGACAGATAAAAGAAGAGGAGAAACTATTAAGGAGTTGATTGAAAAGTTGAAGAAACTTAAAGAGATTGAGGGGCCTGAGCAAACAACTAAGATAAAGCAATTAAGTGGGGTGCTGAGCAACTTGCTTGATCAAGAGAATTTATGGTGGAAACAGAGGGATAAGAGTCACTGGTTGCAGCATGGGGATCGCAATACCAAGTATTTTCATGCTTGTGCAACTCAGAGAAGGAAAAAGAACACCATTATGAAAATTGCTAATGCTCAGGGGCAACAACTAAAGGAAAAGGCAGATATTGAAGAGGCATTTTGGGGATATTTTCTGATATTTTTACATCATCCTATCCTTTAATACAGGTGATAGAAAAGTGTATTTCCCCTACTGAATCGAAGATTACTGCAGAGATGAGGAGGAAACTAGAAAGGGAGTTTCTGATGGAGGAAGTGGAAGGGGCTTTGAAGCAAATGTCAGCATGGAAATCCCCTAGACCTGATGGTTTTGGGGCTTGCTTCTACCAAAAACATTGGGGTATAGTGTAGAAAGAGGTATGTTTGGCTGTTTTGAGTTTTCTTAAAGAAAGGGATATGACTGAGGTGCTAAACCATTCCCACATAGCCTTGATTCCAAAGGTAAATGACCCAAAAATAGTGATGGGATTTAGGCCAATTAGCTTATACAATGTCTTGTATAAGTTAATTTCGAATGTACTTGCCAATAGAATAAAAAAGGCATTAAACTAGGTAATATCTCAGAACCAAAGTGCATTCATTCCTGGTAGGCTTATAACTGATAACATAATGGTGGCTTTTGAATTACTCCATACGATATAAACTAAACAGAAGGGTAAAACAGGTAGTATAGCCATTAAATTAGATATGTCAAAGGCCTATGATAGAGTTGAATGGCCTTTCTTGGATGCTATGCTTAGAAGATTGGGATTTGGAGATAGGTTGATCAGCTTACTAATGAAATGTGTTATAAATGTAAGCTACTCAGTTTTAGTAAATGGTAAGTCTGGGAAGGTTATTGTTCCAACAAAGGGGTTGAGGCAGGGGGATCCCCTTTCCCCCTATTTGTTCTTGATATGTGCTGAGGGATTGAGCCAATTATTTCAGAAAGCTGAGAGAGATGGTATCATAAAAGGGACTGCAGCAATGAGGGGGGGTCTGAGGGTAAATCACCTATTGTTTGTTGACGACTGTGTAATTTTTGGTAGGGCTAGAAAGGAAAAATGGGCTAGTATTTACTTAACTCTTGAATGCTATGAAAAAGCAGAAGACTTCTATCCTTTTCAGCTCTAATACAGATGAGCAAGTGAGGGGCGAAATTTTTAGAGAGGCTGGGTCTATGATTTGTGATAGATATGAGAAATATTTGGGGCTGCCAGTAGTTGTTGGTAGATAAAAATATAAAACATTAAGGAGTATAAAGGGAGAGTATGGCAAAGATTGCAAAATTGGAAGAATCGTTTCCTTTCTAAGGCTGACAAGGAAATGATGATTAAGGCTATGTTACAGCTATCCCCACATACACTTTGAGTGTATTTAAGCTGCCTCAAAGGCTGTGTCATGAGATTGAAGCTTTGTATGCCAAGTTCTGGTGGTCACAACATAAAAAGGAAAAAGGGATACACTGGTGGAGGTGGGATAGATTAGGGCTGAGTAAAGCAAGATGGGGTTTGGGATTCAGATAGTTGGAGGATTTTAATAGGGCAATGCTTGCGAAACAATAGTAGAGAATGCTAAAAGACCCTCAGTCACTTGTTGCAAAATTTGTTAAGGAAAAGTACTTTAAAGATACCCAACTGTTAGAAGCTACTTTGGGCAAGTCACCTTCATTCATCTAGAGAAGTGTGTGGTCAGCTTTGGATCTGTTGAGAAGAAGGATGATATGGAGATTAGGGATTGGGGAGGCTATCAAAATATAGAGACAAAAATGGCTGGCAAAACCTGTTACTAGCTGTGTTCAATCCTGAGTTAGTATGTTACAGAAGGAGGCCAGTGTCAGTGAACTTATTGATGTGGAAGGCAGAAGGTGGAAGGACAATTTAACAAAGCTTATTTTTTATGACGAGGAGGCTAATTTGATAATGTCTATACCAATTAGTTGTGTGGGGGCAATGGATAGACTGATATGGGAGCTTGCAAAAAATGGAAAATACTCTGTAAAGAGTGCTTATCATATGGAGCAGAGGGTGAGGGGGAGATCTAATGGAGAGTCTTCTGAAGTTGAGAAGGAGGTAGAGATGAGGAAAAAATTGTGGAGATTGAAAGTTTTAGGGACTATCAAACAATTCCTTGGGAAAGTAGCTAATAATATTCTACCTACAAACCAGAATCTATGGAAGAGATTCATTGTGGAGGAGCCAAAATGTCATACATGCTTGTTGGAGGAGGAGACAGTGATGCATGCTATTTGGAATTGTCCAATAGTATCAAATGTATGGGCGGAGGAGGGGAGTCCAATAAAGAAGTGGTGGTCAAGGGAACAATTTTTCTCAGTTTTGGATAGATATGTACAGAAAACTGACAAAAGATAATATTGAAAAAATGGTTGTGATTATAAAGAACATAGGGTATAGAAGAAACAAGTTTGTTTTTGAAAATAAATTCCTAAACCTACCCAGGTCATACAGTTTGCTATAGTAGGTCAGGAGGAATACATCTTGGCACAGAGAAACGGGGGTGGAGTGCAACATAGTATTGTAGCTAGAAGATGCATGGGATGGAAGAGGCCAGTGGGGAGAAGTTTCAAAGCCAACTTTGATGCAGCCTTAAACGAGTCAGAACAGATTATGGGGCTAGGAATAGTCATCAGGGACTGCAATGGTGAGCTGATTGCTGCAAGATGTGCAAATAGGCAGCTTAGAAACTCCTCTTTTGTTGCAGAATGTTCTGCAATGTGGGAGGCAATGGAGTTGTGCAAGGAGTTGGGCTTTCTGGATGTCTGGCTTGAGGGGGATGCTAAGGAAGTAGTTGATGCAGTCAATAAAAAAGGTGGTGATGATTCCTGGCATGGTCAAGTTGTTGAGGATTTGCAGCAGAGTCTAAAGGAGACTCTGCTCCTGTTCACTCTACTTCTATTCCCCCGCCCCTGATCATATACAATATAGATATATACACTTCTAGTCCATGAATGTACTGATTATATATGATCAGGGGCGGGTGAACAGAAGTAGAGTGGTCAACTGATTGATCAATATAGTTGATACATATATAATTAGTACATTCATGGACCACTCTACTTCTGTTCACCCGCCCCTAATCATATATAATATATATAATACTTCTTGAAGGAGACCCCACATAAAACAAGTACAAGTAGTTTTTGAAATGAGTAATGCTACATACAGTCGTGAAGTGCGCAAAGGCTATACAATTGTTTTGAAAAAGAGTGGATTCCACTATTAAAAATTAATTTTTTTCACGTAGATTTCATATTTACTCACTTTTTTCAAAAAGATTGCACGGCGCTTGTGCACTTCACGACTACAAATATCATTTCTATATTATAATTATTCTCATGGGGTAATTAACAATATTCATTTTCACCATAAATTATTAATATATAGCAACCTAGCTATTAGACTTATATATTCATTAACTCATGTAATCAATTCTTAAATGAGTAATGTTAGATACGGTTCTAAAATGTGCAAGTCTTGTGCAATGCATTTGAAAATAGTAGGATCCACACAAAAAAAAGTGTGTTTTTTTATGTTATAAGCCCCATATTTTCTTTAATTTTTTCAAAATTAGAAATATGCGAAACTTACACACTTTAGGATTGTATAAATCATTTTCCTTCTTAAATATAACACTACGATTCATTAAGGTTCGATAGTTGAGATTGAGGGTGGATTTGGATAGATAGTTTAGATAAGATGAAATGAAATGTTTTAAATAGTAGTAAGATTTTTTTAGTTAAGATGAGATGAGATAGTTTGTAAAAAAAAAATGTATTTGGATAGTGAGATGAGATAAGATAGTTTTGATGTTTTAGGATTTGATAAAGGGGTGGGTCCCACTGTTTTATAGAGTAATCGAATTGTGCACCATTCACGTAATGTTCACAGTCAATTTTCACTGTTCATTTACTATTCACGCACTGTTTATTATTGTTTTGACATTGTTCATGTCAGTTTTCATTGTTTTATACAGTTTATTTACTGTTCATTTAAGTGGATGTTTTCAAAACTTAAGAGATGAAATATTATGTTTGGATAGTCAAAACTACTGTACGGTACAACTCCAGATGAGATGTTTTCATCTAAATTGCCTATCCAAACCCATCCTAAGTCACCTCAGTACTTTATAATTATCATATATTATCTTAACAATCGGACTTAATTAGCAAGTGTATACATGTGTAACCGCTCAAATTAGTAGTAATTTAATTAGGGTGGACGACGTATATAATTACAAAATTCATGTTATTTGGAGGTCAGTACAAACTGTAATTTCCTAATGGTAAAGGGATCCCTTTTTGCTTTGTAAATTTGGATCCTCATGGTCTTTGAAGAATGTGTATATTAAGAAAATTTTGATTCAGCAATCTTATACCACACACTTATTTTTATTTTTTATTTTTTTGTTTCTCAATAGGTTGTGTGGTGTAGATCTGCTGAGTAAAAAAACTTGTACGTATAATAATGTTACCATAATTGTGCATAATCTTTGAGGACTAGAAACCTAATATTAGAGCTATAAACTACCCAATTTGCATTAATAATTCCATACCATGAGGCATGAGTAAACTATCAAGTGCACTCCACATGAGCTAGCTCAAGCACTAGTAGAACTTCAAATGTACAAAACGAAAAGGCAAGAAAAGGTTATATCTATAAATATATATATCTATATATAATTGAATAAATGTTTACTCTCAGATTTTTGGCACATAAAAGAAAAATGAATTTGCAAAATAATGCTTTGGAGTAGAGAATTGTGGAGCCTCCTAATGCAAACTTATGCTTGATGGGGGGAAAGCAAAAGCCAAAATTGAACACGAGGAGGACCCCAAAAACTTAGTAGGGTAACAACACTGGCTACAAGCAAACTGCGTATTTGCTATTAGTTATTTTTTATTAAAATAAGTATATTCTCTTCATAAATACTTTTTTAATGGAATTTAGTTATTTAATTGTATACATAGACCAACGCTCATCAGGGTGTGCTTATGGTCAAATCTCTTTTATTAAGTAGATCTAATATGTGAAATATTATTTAATTAAATGAAGTGAAATATAGAGTTGAACGGAAGTAGATTTTTAATTGTTTAATTATGTATATTATAATAGTACACATGAATGGTACTTGCTAGAATATATATAGATCATTTTCATTTTCCTTTTTGTGTACATGAATTGATGTTGGGAGTAATTTTGATAGCATGGCGATCACAAAAATGGCGGATCACTTGATTAATTATGGAGCCTCGACCCGACCAAGAAGGAAATGAGCAAGTTTATGAACAAAACATTATTGGCAAGTGAGAGGTTTAAGCATTGCAAGTACGGGGAACAACACCTTTGATCAGAAACTGGTGGGTTGGTGTGGTTATTCAAAATTAAACCATCTCATCTCATCATCTCATATAATCATTGTTATGGACGTGTTTTACCACCACCACCTCACAATTACCTACAACCAAAGAGTAAAACGGCTTGGGGGTTCGAGAGAACGCCTCCGATATCTAAGTTAGTGATTGAGAAGTAACTCTTTAATATTAAAAAATAAAATCCATTTCACATACCTGGGTTCTCCCCTTATATAGAGTTTTATGAACTGTCCTCATTCTTTTAGTGAAAACAATTATCCATTATTCAAATTTAAAGCTTCATCCCTTAGTGAATTCAAATGATAACCGCTTTTATCTTCTACTGACGCTGGGTTGTTACCCATTCGATATTGGCAGTGGGTTGGGCCCTCTCAGTATTGATTAGGCTTTTCGGTAATGGGGCAAACTTTAGGCATGAACAAAGGCCCAGGCCCATGTGGTGCTAACCAGTCAGGATGTCCTCTCCAATCATTACAACTTTCTCCAACTCCCACACAAAATATAATAAATAATTCAACTTTTTCAAATCTCAAAATAAAAATTATACTAAAAATTATATTCTAATAATATGCTATTCAACTTTCAACTCTTATCTCATCTCATCTCATCTCATCTATGTAATCAAATCAACTAGTCTTTCTAAGAATTGAAAATCTAAAAGCTGCATATCTTTTGCATTTCTCCCATTGAAGTTGGTATTCAGATTCCATCTACATAGGCACCACACTACATTTGAGTTTTTGTGTCAATTTAAAATTTGTGACGGTCTTGAGGCCGCTATTTACTCACGGTTTGAGCTCGGAAGAATTGATGAGGTTCTACCTGTATGGTTCTAACAACATATTGCCTTGGACCTCAACTCAGCTTTAAGCCCCCTTTTCAGGTTAAGGCCTAACCTCAGCTTTAGAACACTTTTGATTGTTTTGAACCCGGAGCTGAGTTGAGCCTAGGGCCTATTATCACCTACTTTTATATAACATATACGATTTTATGAAAATGATAGGGAAATACTCTAGTTAAAAAGAGGTTTCACAAAAATAAATATATAAATTTAAATGACTTGATATGGTACGTACGTTAGAATATAAATATATTTTTATTGTAAAATAGATATAATGTATCATATGAAGTAATGTCAGTTTGTAGGTTTATTTTTATGAGACCTATTTGTAGTTGTAATACTTCTCTTCTTAATAGAGAAATATACCGTTCAACTGAATCAACATAAATGAAACTTTAAAAAAGAAATCAATTTCGTAAATAAAGATGACTTTCTCTCACTAACTAATTTTCTCTTAAAAAACTAAGACTTTTGTAAAAAACAATTTTTGTTGATTCAGTGAAGTAGTTGAGTTGTCAAATAATTATATTTTTAGGAGAAATATCCATGATTTTATACTAGGGACACGATCAATTTTATATGAAGAATAAATATCATCAATTTACAAGACTGTTGATGTCCAATTTCATATGAAAAGCATTAGTATAGGGTGTCATTTTCAGATAGTCACTCTTGTATAGGTTGTTGGAAATTTTGAAAATAACATTATGCATTAAAAAATAGATAAACTAATAATAATAATAATTTATAATTATAGAGAGTGAGATTATTAATCTAATGTAAGGTTTAAATTTTGATTAGATAGTTAGGAGCCAAAAAGTGGTATTTAGTTGTAATACCCCATTCTCTAGGGTTAAGGATATCATTAGCTTACAAAAATAAAGTCAGGCACGCGCAAGAGATTTCATAACTTAATAAATCAATCTAAATAAATAATTAATGCCTGAAACTAAGTCAACTGTTCCATCTAAGCCTAGCCCGCCTACTCGTACTCATCATCTTCACTTAGGTGATTAAAAACATGAAATAAAACTAAAATAAATCAAAGATTCAGTAAGAAATCCATCACAATATAAATATAATAAACGTATGATTTTTCAAAAAGATTTCATGCTGAGAATTTAAATCCATGATCATTTATACATATGCTCATGTCATGCATCACTTATCTTAAATTATCTAACTTATCATACTTATCTTACTAGCCAACACACTTAACCCTATGTGCGAGGTTGTACATTGGTCCCACATTTTGTGGCCATAAGGAGAACCACTAATAGTATTCTAGCATATTATGGTAAACCACACTTAGGTCTGTGGCTTGTACATCTACCCATAGAATCGCATTGATACCATGCATCTAAATAGTCATCTTATGAAACTTATATTATCTTATACTTGATCATAAAAAAAACTTACGTAATTGTATCATAAAAAGCTTATGTAACTGCATTATAAAAAATTTATGTGTCTTATACAACATGAGATACATAACATACATAATACGTACATAGTATAAAATGTTGAATTAAACATGGAATTTAACATGATCATAGACTATGATTAATAATATGCTTGCATAAATCATGACATATGTGATACGTAAAAGAGGCTATCATTTTAGTAATAATAATCTAATTATGTGCAAATACTAATATATGATCAATCAAGCTATTTACATTATTGTGCTGCTTCCTGAATCTCACTTCGTAACTCGTCACTTATATGAATCATTAAATGTCACTACATCTGTCTAGTTAAGTGAGTCTTAATATCTCACTTAATTAAATTCATACTATAGAAAATAATCAAATAAATATTTTGAATATCTTAAAATTATTTAAATACTAATAACATACTTTCACTCTCAAATTATAATTTAGCAAAGTATTTAAACTATTTTATACAAATCCATTAAAACAAGTCGTGAAATCTCAATTCGTAAAACGGGCTAAATTTTCTTATGACTAATATAATTATTCACTTTCACAAAATATCTAATAAATATTAATATATTTTAAATATTCTTAACATATTTCTTTATTTTCAATTTACAAATTTAATAGCATTACTATATCAAAATCTATTAAAAGAAACAGCAAAGTTTAATTTTAGACTTAATTAGATTTAAAGCGTTCCAGCTAAATTTAAATTCTTTATTAATTATTACTGAAATTCCAATTATAAAAATTAATATTTAATAATATAGATCAATTTCATAAACATAAATTTCTAGACTAACACATTTATTCAATTAAAACTAAGCTCAACATAAACTATTTGAATCTCTTGGATAGCGTGTAAAGAGAAGGCGTCTAATTACACTAGGATATAAATGTAATTAGAATAAAAAGGTCTACCCTTATGGAATAGAATAATGTTAGTATTTTCTCTCATTTTGACCGGTTTATAAATTTTATTTAATTTTATTTATTAATTAAGGAAATAACTATATATTAATATATTGATATATATTTTTTATTTTTTAAAAATGTTTAAAGATATTAAAAAATTGTAAACAAAAAAGAAAAAAGAGTTTTGCACAACCAGCGGTTACAGCTGGCGGCAGCCTAGCATACTCTACTGCCGCCCAGCATACCCTACGGAATATATAGGCTTCTTTTCTCTTAAGAAGTGTGAGGCAGAGGCTGACAGAGGTAGGAAGACGCGCGACGACGGCGAGCCGAGCAGCAAAGCACTGAGAGAGAGAGAGAGAGAGAGAGAGAGAGAGAGAGAGAGAGACGTTGGGTGTTGTCAAGAAGCAAAGGAGGAGCAGGGAAGAGTGAACGACGGTCAAGTGCTTACCGAGGTGGCGCAAGGCTAACGGAGTGAACCGGAAGGCGGTTTTTGTCGTTGCTTGGGTGGCTTCTGACGAGATGGGGGTGGATCCTCGGCTTCACATGACGTATGGCCCCTTTTCGGGTGTCTCTGAAGTGATGATTTCCTCTAATGGACTGCTGGAACTCTCTTCACAGTGGCGTGCATGGAAGGCCATCCGGTCGTGCACAGTTGTGCATGGTCTAGACGGTTGAAGCAACTACAGTGGTTTCAGCGTGAACCAGTGGCTCACAGTGGTGCTTTTAAGGGTGGCATGAGCTCTGTTTTCGTATTGAAAAAAAAAAGGTTCTCCGTTTGGACGTGGTGTTGCTGTCGTGAAGGTGGTGATTGGCGTTATAGGTGGCCGAGGAAGGAGACGATTAGGGGTGGTTCTCCATTGTTGCTGCGGACTTATTGTACGCTCGACGTCCCTTGCAGTGGCTTGATGCATGCTTGCTGGGTAGACGGTCATGGCAGCTGCTAGTTGCGTGGGTTGGAGGTTGTTGCTCCGTGCGACAGGGCGTTGAGGGGGAGGCTATGAGGATGCTGGTAGCTTGGTTACGGTGATGGTCGAGAATACAAATCTTGGAGAAGGTTGCTTGCTGTGACGAGAGAATTGCATGACGAGATATATAAAATTGCTAACGGTTACAGATCACTGCATAACGCGCATGCTTTAAAGTCTCGTACGAGAGCAATGGAGAATGTGGAAAGTTTTACGAATAATGCCCACTATCCCGCTCCATTTTCTCTTCTATTTTGACACTTCATCATTTATTTATTTTTTTACATGTTTTACGTACTGATTAAAAAAATAATTATTAATATATTGATATTTTTTTATATTTTTTTAAAAATATTATAAAAAATATAAATAAAAGAATTTAAAAAGAAAAATTTTACCTAGGAACATGGCCTGTCACTGTAGGCAGCACCCTAGCAAAGACTCTTTAAAGTATTCCACTACCTTTTTCATAATAATAATAATAATAATAATAATAATAATAATCGGATTAAAACGAATCACTTATCAAAAACATAAAATCTGACAACATTAATATATTAACAATAAAATATTTTTGATACCATTTTAAAATATAATTAAATAAATAAAATTTATTATAGGGTCTAATTTAGATTCCCCGTGATACAAACCTCAATAAATAATAACTCATCAACTAATTCGAATTGGCCAACTAAATATAATTTCGGCTCAATAAGAATATCTATTTCCCAACTTTAAAAATATTGGACCGGGTTGTTACACAAACTTTATCTAAACCGATGCTAATGTTATAAATAGGTTTGAAACTTGAATTCTACATTTGAGTCAAGTTGGGTTAACCCAATGAATTTATCATACTCGATACGAGAGAAAAATTCTAAATTCCATATTTATGTCACACTTTTATCTTACTACGACGAAATGGTATATATTGCCAATTTTTATTTGTTTATATTTTTATCTACATTTTTACTGGATTATATATATAAAAAAAAAAAAAAAAAAAGGAAAAAATTAGTCATAGTCCGGTTCTCCCAATCACACGACACACGAAAATCCACCTGGCAAACCGGTTCACTTCTTCCTCCAGTCCAATTCGAAATTCGAATTCTCCACTCCCTCTCTCGCCTCTCCCTCCCAGAATCAACTCACCATCTCTCAATTCTCTCCCTCCTTGAATTAACCAGACCACCATAACCTCGACCCTTCAAAAATCCCTCTCTCAAGACCTTGACCACCACTACCCACGAAGGCAACTCGACGGAGCTGGACTTCCAAAGCCGCGACGATGAACTCAGCTCGACCTCCAGAAAATTCACATATCTCAACCTCGAGAGAAGCTACTGCCGCTGTTCCTCACAAAGGTGATTTGGATATTTTTTTTAAATGCTGTGTAATTTTTTGGGTGATTGTGTAGGGATATAGATTGATAACGCCATTAGGTAGTAAAAAATTCCGTGGGTCGGCTTTGAAGCACGTCCACCATTATTTGGCATGTAGAAGCTTTGGTTTTGAAGCTTTAGGCTTTGAAGCTTGATGTTGTTATAAATATATTTTGCATGTAGAAGAAACTATGTTTCTTGTAGTTTGGCTTAGCACTTTAAGTTTTGGTTTATTACTTTTAGTCTCCTTTAGGCTAGCATCCTGATGTTCCTACTTCCTAGTCATGATTTTCTTATGCTTTTCTTGTACTGCAGGTCTGGGTCTCGCAAATTCATTTTAGGCATCCAGGCTATTTTCCCTATGTATGCACACATTGCATTTCCTATTTGTGTTTTCGTTGGACTTATTATAAGGCTTCTCTGTTTTCTATTGTTCTAAATTAATAGGGACTTGATTTATGCCTTCATGGGTAGTTCAAGAGATATAGCCATAGGACCTGTGGTTGTGGTCTCTTTCTTGTTGGGAACCCTACTTCAAAAAGAGATATAGCCAGCTTGCTGAAAAAGCATCCACAACTTCAAAATTCAAGCCATCAATTTTGGATCTCCAAGCTTCCGTCTCACTTAGGAGAGAACTATAAAACTGCAGAACATGCTCTTGAATCTCATCAGGTATGGATAGCAAATTATTTTCAGTTCTAACATTTGAATGGCATATATAATATATATATATATATACATAAATTGATATATTATCTCTAGTATGGATATATTATCTTAATATAAATTGATTAACAAGGTTTGGAATTCAGAGTCTGATTATTCCATGTAAAACACTATCCTTCCTTTTCTCCTTTTCAAATTTATAGTAAAAGAAATCTGCTGTTCCTTTTAATCAAATTAGTTTGAAATTGATTTCCCTTGCTATGGAAGATGAGAAGAATGAAGTCGTTGCTCGATCTCTAAAACGAAGGCTTCAACCATGGGAACATTGAGTCTTCTTTATTAGGCTTGACTTGGAACCCCACGGAGAAAATTTTTATGGATGGATAAACAACTATAGAACTTTTATTATGTGGGGGTTTTATGAGATTTTTTTATATATGAGAGAGCTAATGACTCGTAGATCTTAAATTGCATGTAAACACTATTAATTACGGTGGAAGGCGGTACAGTGAGGGGAAATGTATGCACTTATCAGCAAATTAGTGATGATTCTATTAATGGCTCTCATGAGCACTAGCCTTTTTCTCCAATAGTAAGAATCCCCTAACCATAGGGTCTTGTTCTTTGAACTTTGAGAGTAGAGTATTTTCTTTGCCTTTTAAAGCATATGCAATGATCTTGAATATAAATATTTTGCCTCTTTTTTTTATTATGTCATCAATGTTTATACTTTACATTAGTGCATAGCAGTCATCTATTTTATCTGTCTAATTATGCTGAACGGTTCATATGCTCATTTATTTAACTCGAGGGATGACGTAGAGCCTTTTTACCATCTAGTGATTCTCTTGGCCACATGATGAGTTTGAAGTTTGTGATCAAGAATGTTTTGACTGGTTCCAATGTCACCTCATTTTGTGTTTTGTGAATCATGCCAAGGCTTCATGGTAACTTGCAGACATATACATGCAATAAAATCTCACTTCACATCTACCTATCTGGCAACTCAGAAAAACAAAACTAATTATGCTCTAAATGATGAATAATGACCTCAAAACAGCAATCTGAAAAAAGAAATTGTTAAAAAAAAAAACTCAGAACAATCTCACACTTGGGAATCAAATGAATATAATCAAATAAATGTTGGTTACACAGGTTTTCATCTCACTTGCACACTATAGTAACACAGGTTTTCATCTCATTCATCATTTTCCTTTTTGGTTTAGTTGATGAGTTGTAGCCTTTGTTTCAGTATTCTCTCTTCTTGTAAAATTCTAAATAAGCATTGTAAATAATTGTGTTTGCAAATCAACTGCAGCCTTTATATTTACTCATGGATTTATAAATGTTGTATGTTGTGTCTATGATAGTGGTATTCTCTTCCACTGCAGGTATGTCAAGCCACCTATATTTACTCTCTGTAGTCTATGTTGTGTCTGGATTTCTAATGCTTTATCATTTTGTTTTCTTTATTGTGGACTATGTTTATTTATTTACCAATGATGATGTGTATCTATTTTCTAGCAAATGACAAGTTCAAGTAATACCGGTTCAAGAACGTGGACTTAGCTTAACAAATGAATGAGATATTATTTCATGAATATGTAACGATCAAACAAGCCAAATATAAAGTAATGGAGAAGAAGTATAAGGGCACCTTAAAAGCATTGTTAACATCGTGGTTGTTGTTTATTACAATTTTTGTTGTAATTTTTATGTATCCCAAAAACATTTATGTATGTCGGGCATGCTTCAACTCATGTAAGCTGTTTTAGCTTTGGACAACTGATTGTAATGAACATGTGATGTAATTAGTCGTGTTTAGTGAATTTAATGAACATGTGATGTAATGAGTTAGTTTTTGTTAATATTTTAGAATGTTATGAACATGTCTTGGATAGGTTTTGGCACGGGGGCCTTCTCTCTCTCTCTCTCTCTCTCTCTCTCTCTCTCTCTCTCTCTCTCTCTCTCTCTCTCTCTCTCTCTCTCTCTCTCTCTCTCTCTCTCGCGCAAAATGCACAAGTTGTAATGCATGCAGATAAGCACACTTAAGCATGTTGAATTCCTTGGTCAATGTTTTACTTTGCTTTTTGGCTTCAGCAAATTAATTAAGAGAGAAGGCAAGAATATATACATGCAGGCAAGAATATATAGTAAATTAAGATTGCAGATAAGAATATATACATGCAGCAACTTGTACATTCAAGATGCTCCAACCTGTATATGCAGTAACTTTTACAACCACAACCTCCAACAGAAATTGAAATAAAATTTTACAAAATATTTGAAAATTTCTATGATTTATAGAATAATGATATTTATATAAGTACAGCACCCACAAATCTATACGGTCTTTACAACCATAACCTCCAACAAAGGGCTCCAGATTTTCACAAAATACTTCAAGGAACCCATCAAAAATAGAATAATGATTTTCATACATGTTGAACACTCACAAATTTATACATTCTTTACAACCACAACTTCCAAAAGAAAACCTCCAGAAGTTTTACAAAATACTTCAAGAGACCCATCAAAAATACTTTACAACTTCTTATCATAGGCCAATGGTGTTTGTTGTGTGACAATACTATATTGGTTCCAACAACATCTTCAACGTTAACACTACATGCTGGGATCTCATCAACTCCAGCTTGTTCGTCACCAAATATTTTCCTGCAAGTCTAATTTTCAAAATGAAGAAAATACACATATTAGAAATGAAACAAACACTAGTCCAACATATATGAAATTACTAGAATAAAACTGAGTACCTATTTCTTCTTTCTCTTAGTTGCAACCTTCTCGACAGGCAGAACCTTTCTCTTCGTTGAGGGTCTCCCTTTCCCTCGAACAACATGAGGGCTTAATATTTTCTTATTCTTTTCCACGACATTGCTCTCATTGACCTTGGTTGAACCGGATTCAAGTGGCAATCTTTTAAAATTATGCTCAAACTCATCCAAAACCCGCATGAATGCATTGACATGGTTATCACTTGGGGATACACGCGTCGTCAATTTTAGACATCTTTTAATCACAACCTCGTACCTTTGTGCGTCTGTATTATCCCGCAAGTCATCATAGCTACTGACAAGTGTGTATCTCCTCTTTAAGTCCTTCCTCCACCGATCCAAGACGTACCTCTCTAGCAACACATGAATCTTTTTCATTTGACAAACTTTAAAGACATGCCTGGTAGGTATGTTGAACTTGTGTGGACTCCTTCGGATTATTCGACGAACGGTAGGACATCGTTAGTGCAAAATGTGGCATCGACGCTAGTTGTAGTTAGGCACGATGTTAGAACATCCCAAATACATATAAGGAAAAAAAAATTTAAAAAATTTAAAAAGAATCTACCTGGCTACCCAAAACACATGTATATGGATTTGTATATGCATTTTGGGACATGATAAATGGTGGGTAGTACGTGTTTCCTGGACCATAATATCCCTATAATACAAAAAAAAAAAAAAAAAAGATTTAACTAAATGACAATATTAGACACAACGACATTTCCAAATGACCATTATATTTCATACCTGAGTTGGTGAAATCGATGTAGATGGTGTAGGTGGTGTTTCATCTTTCTCTTTGTACATCTCGCTATTTCAACTGAAGATATGGAAATTAAATTGTTGCCCAACGAAAAAAAAAAAAAACACAAAGAACATGGTTACCCAACTCAAACTAATATTCTACATACGACTCTAATCATTCAATTTTGGATTTGAATCCAAAACAAACAAAAAATAGTTCCCACTCTTAAACATCGCATCAAAAAAATAGTTCCCACTATTATACAACGCATAAAAAAAAATTACCCTGCACTAACACCCCAAGTCCCAAGTTTCCAAACAAATTGGGAAATGAAACATATCAAATATATAGACAAAAGAGTAAAAAAGTTAATGTAATGAACTTGCGATAGCCAATTCCAATGCTTACATTTTGCATAAAATTCAATAGCCAAGTCACAGTTCATAAAATTCAATAGGAAGTAGATAAAAAATAAAAGCAAAGAAAAATCCAAACTCTACTATGATTTTCGGTACTTTTAAGAAAAATCCAAACTTTCCACGTTGAGCTGAAATAACCACTTGAGCAAAGAAAAACCATAACGTCATTATACCCTCATTTAAAGATTTTTCAATAAAGAAGAAAATTTAACAATAAAATCCCAGAAAATAATTAGTTGCTATTTGGAAAATTAACTACAATGTTCTCTGCTTCTTCGAGCCCAAATAAAGTTAAGAAAGGCTTTACAAGATTCACATAAAAAAAACCATAACTTAAGCAAAGAAAATCATCAAAAACTTTATCTACTTCATCTGAAAAACTTATCTTAAAAGGCAAAGAAAAACACTTGAGCAAAGAAAATAAACCTGTGAACTTTTTAAAATATTTTGCCTCTCAAAGATTATAAAACAGAGGAAAAAAAACCTTCAAGAGAAGATTCACCAGTAGACAGCAGTGGGTCAGTTGTGGTTTTGGCAGTCCTATATGGTGTCGGACATGAAGAGGCCGTTGGCGGAAGAAAAACGTGATGGCGGACGCGAAGAGACCGCTGGTAGAAGAAGGATGCTAGGGGAGGAAGAACGCGCCCCGCCCCGGGGGGGGGGGGAGGGAGAATTAAAATAAAATTAAAAAAGCCACATAAGAATTTGTGTGCCGTATGTGAGGAAATGGGCAGTTGTATAGACTATCTAAAAAAAAATGGTTACAAATCATGTTGAATGGACTGTAAACAAATTTATTTTAACCCAAATCTTTACAACAATAAAATGGTTGTATTCATCTCTAACAAAATGATTGTATTAACTTCAAATTTACACAACTATATATAAACTTTAATAATATCTTCATGATTCAGCAACCCAAACTTTTTTACAACTCAGGGACGTATTTGTAAAAGTTTTCTGCCTATATTTTTTAAATACGTTCAACGTGAATAAAAATAATAATATTAAAAATTGAATGCCTAAATTAATTTATTATTGTATATGGATAAATGTCGAAGTACTACTGTTAAGTCAAGATGCTTATAACATCAATACTGCTCTATTTTGAGCTAAAATAGGTATATAAAAAAGTTGGAAACCAGAGAAGATGTAGCTAGGGTACAGAACGACGACGTTGGCTTATTTCTGCTTTTTTATTTTTTCTTTTAATGTGAAGAAGTTTACCTCACAACGTGGCTTGATTTCATTGGAAAATACGAAGAAGGTATACGTATCGACTGTAGAGGAGTCTTCCCTTCCTCTTACCCTTACCCATATCCGTTTGAACCGTGCCTTCGCCCTGGGACTGAGCAACGCACCCAACATCACACACCTAAAATCTATTCCATGGCAGCTCTCCTCTCTCTATCAACAACACTGCCTCCCTCCTCTTTCAAGGTTTTCTTTCTTTCTGTCTGTCTCTGAAGTTATTTCCATTGTTTATTCCTCCGCAATAATCGTTCTGCTGTCTGTTGTAGGGAAGTTTTACGAAGTTGAGGCCAAGTCCATGTGGGTTCCAATCGCTCAAGCTAAACCTCAGGAGCAGAGAAAGGCGACCATTAATTGTGCTCAACCAGGCAGATGCTTTTGTTGCACAGGCTCCGTTGTCCAGCGTTCGGTTCCGGCTTGACAATCTGGGCCCGCAGCCGGGGTCGAGGAAGAGAGCGAAGAGAAAGGGGAGAGGTATAGCGGCAGGGCAAGGAAACAGCTGCGGGTTCGGTATGAGGGGTCAGAAATCGAGGTCCGGGCCCGGAGTAAGGAAGGGGTTTGAGGGCGGCCAAATGCCGCTTTATCGGAGAATACCCAAGTTGAAGGGAATTGCTGGAGGTATAATGGCTCCTTCTGCTGGTTTTTATGGTTGAATTTGCGTGTTTTGATTGAAATCAATGTTGGTCTCATGTTAGTGTTTTAAATTTGGTATGTTTGTGTGGGTAAAATTAGGTAGAATTATGTTACATTGTAAGCTTTGAAAATAAAAAATAAAAAATCCGTCCTTGGGTGTCTAGTACTACGGCATTTTGGAGTTACAGCAAACTCCATGCTGTATTGGCAAACTTGGCGTGGATGGGGGAATTGTTGTATTGTATTGGGCTTTGGTAAAACCGATTGGAATATTGACCACTTCTCATGAAGGGCAGGCTTACAATTCAACTTCTACCCTTGATTTAGTTCTTTGAAAGAGAAAGATAAGGCTAATCCGTAAGGGGAGAAGCCTTTTATTTCGTTATCCTTTTATTTCCCATCCTTCTTTGAAGATACAATCAGAGCTTTGTAGGAGTGAGCTAGAAGTGTCTTGTGGATTACATATTTTGTGTCTCCTCGTGTTGTCTTGGTGAGGAATTTGTGTTTTAGTGAGAGAAAACTTTGCTGCTTTGAGGAACCGATATAGTTGGAGAATAGAGATTGCTAGTACAAAGATTCATGGGCTATCTTTCTGTATTACACATTGTGCCTAGTCTCGTTAACATGGGTAAAGGCCTGATGGTTATTTTCGTTGGTGGGTTCCTATTAATGCTATGGCTGAAAGGGATACGTTTAATTTCTTTGTTTGGTGATAAATTAAGTTCTAACCCGGCTATAGAGATTGAAAAAAAAGTCTACCATGTTGTTTCTGAAATGTCAGTTCACAAGTACCCTCTCCCGGGGAACTCTGTGCCTTACGCTTTCCTTTCAACTTAGTGATGTTCAAAGCAGTAATACCAATCGTTAACATGGTGTCATTTTCCACCATGTTATGCTGCTTTATTCTTAATTAACTTCCCATTGTACATGTAATATGCCTTCACCCCTTAGTAACTGTACTGAGAATATATGCAGAACCTTAGAAGAAAGACCTTCGTACGCAATGTGACAATCATGTAATGTGCCTTCACATTACTTTACATATACTGAGATTCCTATGGTCCAGCCACAAAATATGAATTTTGGCCGTAAAAATAAGTAATATAATTGATAATGCAATATGGAAAGTGATTTTACTTGAAAATGGAATCTTTTAAGATGTATTGTCAGTTTATGTTGTTTTATCTTTAATTGTTTTATAAGTACAGCTTGTTATCTCTAGAATTAGGAGTCTTTTTCAGTTCATTTGTCTGTCTCTTATTTTATTAGGATTACAATCTCTGGTCAGGTCAGAATGTTTAGCTCTACCAGTTCTCTGATTTAGAATACTATAAAACCAGTGGAATGCCACTAAGAGAGGTATGCTGAATTGATAACAAAATTTACCGAGATAAGTTTTCTTCTATCTGGTGTGATGCCATCTTTCTCTAAGAAGGCAGTGAGACTTTGTTCTTTGGTCAACTGTCATTGAAATCTTTGTGAAGCTACCATCCCGTTTCTTTTCTTATCCTTAGGAGTGGGGTGATAACTTTTTTTTTTTTTTTCGGTTTACAAATACAATTCCATGTGTGTGGGTGAGCATGATTGCATAAGTATAACGTCTCATTGATGTATTTCTCTTTTCTCTCGCTTTTTTTTTACAAGGTATGCATGCTGGTTTACCTAAGTATGTCCCGGTTAACTTAAAGGACATAGAAGCCGCTGGGTTTCAAGAAGGAGAAGAGGTATCTTTGGAGACATTGAAGAAGAAGGGTTTAATTAATCCATCAGGAAGAGAAAGGAAACTCCCTTTAAAGGTTCAAATTATACTCGTATTTTTTGTATGTAGTTTCTTCTTCTAATAGGTAACATAAACATTTATTGAAAGAAAAGTAGGCATAGCCCAAGTACACAGGAAACATACAAAGAATACTCCTAACAACAACTAGGAACTAGTAATGGATACAAGCAAATCATGAAAACTAACCCCATTATAATCGATAACAGAAGCCGAAGAAAAAAAGTGTGTTGAAAAAGAATCTCCTAAGCTCATCCCAGGAATGCTCCTGATCTTCAAATCATCGACTGTTTCTATCCATCTAAAGACACCACTTAATACAAAGAGGAATAATTTTGCACACAGCAGCAATATGGATGTTACCCTGAAGACCTCTCCAACACGCAAAAAGTTTTGTATATAGTTTGCCTTTCCCATAAAGTGAAATTCTACTAGGGTTGTGGAAAAATCCCGAACTCTGACTTTAAATCTTTCACCTTTATCTCCACTTTGATTGTAACCATAATTTTTGGACATCAAGTTTAAGTTGAGAATTTTAAAAATATTAGAATCCGATTCGTCCAATCAAGGCTAAAAACAATGTGACTTTGACTCCATTTTTATTTTTAAAAATCAATTCATTTCATGTTTTAATCAAAAGAACCATTTTTTTTAATCTATATGATGTTCAGCACATCTGGTCGATCTGTAAGTTCTTATGTTACTGAGTTTGAGGTTTCGAGACCCACTCACCCCATTACTACACGCCATTTTACTCACCCTCAAAAGTCAAAACGGTGCCATTTGACTTTTTAATCATTGTTCTCTTTCTCTCACAATCTCTTGTTTTAATTCACTGCCTATATCCTTTATTCGTTAGCCACACTTATTTCTCATGCAGCAGACTCATGCCCTCTCTCTCTCTCTTCCTTGCACTCTATCCTCAACACCACTGTTTTGGCTCGGTTTAATGGCTACTTATATGGCTCCCATGGTTGACTTATCTCCCTTGCCTCATTCCTGTGGCAAATCTCTCTTTCATTTTGTTCAAGCCCAATCTTTGGAGTTCTTCTATTTCAATTTAATCAGTTTATATTTTCCTTTTTCTGGTAATCAAGTATCACTCTGATTCTGGCTTCTGATATATAGATATATATATATATAT